>DWKL01004752.1:0-10360 GCA_018249415.1 Phareas burnsi
GAGGACTATGATGGTCGCCTCGCTATGTGTGCCTGGCAACCGCACCTTTTCAACCGAAACACAACGACTGCTTTACGGCGGATTATGAGGGCGGTGGTGGTACTTCTCCAGACGAACGATTGTTCTACCACCTAACAAATTATAGACATTAGGGTTTGAGTGACAATGTCGCATGGGATAAAAGTAACCAAACAATAATTGTATTAGTTACTTCTTTGCGATTTTAATCTTGGTACGAGTGACTATTAAGTTACACGAAACCCGGGTGAAAGGTGAATAATTTGGTGCGATGGCATTTGCGCTAAAACACGAGTTATTTAAACTTAAACATTTTGCACAATCGTTCGCGTGATGCACCTAATGCAATAGCGATGGAGGATAATTTGAACACGCCATGAAAACATCACTATGGCGAAAGCCTGTTCATCTTAGACAGTAAGCGATTATTGCCGACCACACGAAAGCTCTCAGTGGAGCTTAATCTTAATCTGTTTGAATTTAAGTTCAGTATTTCAAATGTTGGGTAATGATTTCATCTAATTGATTTTTAAGGACTGTACTTAATGTATTCGATTAGTTTTTATTACTTTCTAAGTATGATTTAAGTGACTTTTATTGTGGACTTTTGCTTTATATAATAGTTAAGCGTAGGCGTTACTTTGCGGAAAGAAATACTTATATAACGGGACCAACATTTTTCTAACTTTATTTAATTCGTTTACGCTCAAACATACATTTTAGTTTATTTTACCAGTACATATTTGTTAAGTTAAATATACAATTCGCCGGAAGATTCACGAACATACATTTATAAATTCAAAAACCTTCATTTAAATGTTACACAAAATCAATTCCTATATCTTTTTAAAAAAAATCCTAACTGAGCTACTAGTTCTTACGTGACGCAAGGCCTAACACAAAATAATTTCAAAAAGTCTTAACATGTTCAAGATAGTCGTTATTAATTATTCTCGTTGAAATATGTTTGTTACAAATTGATTTCGCGAATATATTTTTATTTTTGACTTTACTATATATACTATACTATGCTTTGAGAGGTGGTAGAACTATAGTTCATCCGGAGAAGTACCACCGCCGCCCTCATAGTCCGCCGTGAAACAATTTTTGTGTTTCGGTTTGAGAGATGGGGTTGTCCGACACACTCACAGCGAGGCGACCATCTTAGTCCTCAGGCGTATTGACGCATCTAAGTATGACCTCAGACAAAACTTCAGCTTGTTTGAGGTTAAATGGAAGTGTACATGGGCTGCAGTGACCACTTAACATGAGATGGCCTGCACGCTCGTTTGCTACTTTTCAAACATAAAGAAAAAAAAAGGGACTTTACTATATTTTATTATAGGGAAGGACTACGCCGGGTCATAAAACGAATTCAATACGTTCCTTAGCTTTTCCCATTTGGCTCAGTTGTAAATGAAGTCATATTCACGTCGTAGCAGATTGACATCACGGCAAAGCAAACCCGTTTCAGGCCGCCCAGGCCGATTTATCGTTGATACGAGAAGGATTAAATCATAACACCCGCTTTTATTACTTAACGTCCACATCAGTGAACAATGGTTCTGTTAAATTGCCTCATTGACTACCAAATCACTGGACCACACGTAATTCTGCACGCTACTCTCGAATCGTAAGTAAATCTGCACAAACGTAAAGTTTACCACTAATAAGGTATACTGAGGATAAGTGCCTCGGGAGTTAATCGATAACAAATCTATATCTATAGGAAGAATGTGCAGTTCTTATTCTACTCTTAGTATACTCTGCAAAAAGCAGAAAAAAATGTCCTTTTTTGATAGAATTTTTATTTGTAACATTATGTAGAAATAATAAAACTGGCTTTCTTATCGGGTGGTGTTGAGGCAGATTTAAATATCTGACATTGTGCTCATAAACAGGATGTAACGTAACTATTTTGGCATTAAACTAACACAGATATTGATTTAAACAAAAACTAAATTTAAATTTACCTAACGTTATACGACTTTCGGTTATTCAATAAATGTTTACTATTGTAGAACTTAGGGCTGATAAGTTATTTTACAGTAGATTAACTAATCTTGAAGAAAAAGATAGACTTACAAACTATCAAGCTTAATCACTCTTTTCTTTTATGGCATCTAGTTGATTTTCTTATATAAATTGCATTGAACTCAGTGGAATTAGCTTAAGGTATTTACTAGATAAATCTTTAAAGGTCTTTAAAATTAGGTTACTTCCGTCCGGATTACTTCCGTGTGCTATGAAACATTTATGAGATGTGTGTACATTACTAAAAGATTTATTTCTACATCTGTAGCGGTAATATTAAAAGGTATTTTATAGTTGTAGAGACTTCGTTAAACTATAAGTCTACACAAAACGTCCATAACTGGTAATTCTGTAATGGATGAACGATCAATATCGGTAAAAACATTTCCATAAGCTATCAAAATTCGTGGGAACATTGGGTTCTAGTTTTTTCTATGTTACACATTTACATTTTACATTCTTCATTGTAATCGTAAAATCAAGTTCAGTTTTTTCTCGGCAAACATAAACCGGAAAGGTTGAACGCAAATAGTTTGCGCTACATTTTTAAGGACCATGATTATTTCAACGAACATTTACCAGTACCGATTTGTAGATAAAACCAGGATGTCCTATCTAACTAAACTATTATGTCGATAATCCTTATCGATGTTATTACTAACGGCCATTGTAAAGCTACTTTTATTGCCCCTACTGTCATCAGCACACTCATTGTTATCTACCATGTTTGGAGCATATCATTGGTAGCATTCATTGTCACCGTTCGAGTTCGGAACAGATGCCCGTATGTTTCCATTTTCAGGTTTCTCGCTAACGGTACCGTGGTTGACCTCGTTTCTGAGTGATAATGCTTCTGTAACCCACTCTTGATTGGAAGGAGCAAAGGGATTTTATAATTGGTGCGATAAATTGAATGCTGGAAACCGATTGGTCAACAGGAACATTGGTTGCGCAGCAATTGGATAATAAAACGGCAATACAGTATTTTACTGCAAAATATTTATCTAGATTCCGCTTTATTCATTCCTGTTATACTTACGGTATAGTAGTCAGTTTATTTAGAACTCTACTGGATTTTATTACTTAATTATTCTCACCGGTTTTAACGCTATACATTTTGCTCTAATTGTTAGCTTTATGTGAGCAGCCCGTAGTTTTCTGTCAATAACATTTTTAATGTCAATAAAATTATGATTGTCGTCGATTGTATGTCATGACGTTATGGTCTTCTGTTTACTATCGATTTACATAGTGACCATTTACACTTGTGATATATGAAATAATGTTAAAGTGGGTCATGGAAACAATCGCCATCGAATTCAATTTACATGTCTGCATTTCTTTAACATTTATCATTTCTTTATTGATGTTAAACTGCAACGAATCGTGTACTTCTTGTTATTTAGCGCTTGGCTAGCGTGCGCGTTGTTTATGTCATGTCGTTCGCTAGTCGCCGTACATTCTGTCTTTGTCAGCGGTCACCATCATCAATTCAGCCGCCTGTCGCTCTACATCTTTACTTCTCTCCTAACGGTTAGTTTATTCAGCATCGCCGTTTTAAACCTTTAAAGGGTTGTTTTGTTCACAAATGTCAGTCTCGCTGCGGATTTATTTATATTGCACATCACAATGGTAGCCGTATCTAGGATTGTTTGTAGCTTATTGTGCGATCCCTTTTTATTGACGACAACTTTATACTCTCTGTTGTCTTTTAATGCTATACGTTTACCTTGCCGAGTGGGGTTTATGTATTAATACAAAATATTTTGTTTATCTCAAATCTTTCTATTATATTTTAATGATGTAATGTTGTATCTAAAACGTTTTCTGTTTGTATATAATGAACAAAGGCGTGTTTTTGTGTTAGGTAATATATATCTGTAGTTTTTTAATAGACAATAATTTGATCAGTAGACAAATAAAAAAAAAGGAAGTAAAACTTAAAACGCCGTTCATGAAAACGACACCTTGTAACTTTTTGTGTATTGCGCTGCGCAAGATTTATCTATAGGTTTATCTTCGTCTTTTTGGGTTTTATTCCTATTTGCAACCGAATGAACTGACAATCTACCGTTATCATTTTATAATCTTCAGATTGCTATTACGCCCGCGCCGCATCGGTTCTCGCACCGAATAGTTATTAATTAAAATAAATAGATATATAGACAGATAGGCAGAGTGGTAACAGTAAAGATAAATGTGGTAAGGTTATTCAAGAAACAAATATAAAATATATTGATGCAATATTATGTTTATATTTTGAGATTAATCGATATAAACTTGTTTGGAATACATGAAAACAAATTTATTCGTCACGATTTCTAATAAAAAATCACAGTCCATTTACTCTTCAGTGAGCTCAAATTACAATGTTTTAAAAGTAAGTCAAAACCGAAACTTTTCGCAAGCTATTGTCGCAATCTTTTTCTATACAATGTTTGCAAATTACCTTCACAAGATCTTGTCGCTTGAAATTGTTTATTTAAACCATTGTACATGTTAAACTACTTAATTTAGAAACCATTCAAATTAGGTTTGACCGTTCATCTTAGTGTTGCAATGGGCCTATTTATGTTCTCTTGAAATTAATCCTTATTTCAGTCAGAGAGGTTACATAAAATTATTGAATTCCATATAACGTCTACGTCATCTACTTCTACTTCTTCTTTCTCGAACGTAATGTTTCTAATTTTGTTTTCATTTCTATTATGCAGTGAAATTAGGTCTTAGTTCATCCATGTACTATCTAAGCATCTTAACCCCTCGTGTCAAACCAGTTATTGCGCCAATTCTGGTCAAAACAAGTTATCATTCACGAGCATACAACTATATCCAACTGTCCACAGGATAACACATATTTGTCCAACTCTATAGGTTGAAGTAGGCATTACCATTAGGTAAACTGTTTCTTCCCTGACGTCAAAACGTGTTATATCTACTCTTCACTTCTCAGTAGGAGTAATCCGTCTGTTTGCTTTGTTTTTCATATCCGCACTTTTTGTGTTCTTGTATGGTCAATATTGGAACACTAAATATAAATACACGCTTGTTATGAGCTGTCTGACGGGTTGTCGTCCCAAATTTGGTTCCAACCTGTTCCGTAGACACGATCACCGCTACTCAGCGAGTTCGACGCCCGTTTTGGGCATGTACGAGTGTTTTCATAATTTATATTCATTTGGGTCCATAGTGAATTATATGTTTCTGTCTTGTTAAGCGTGTCACTGGGATGGCATTATTATAATGAAATTAGATTTTCATGTTATTAATTTCAGGTGAATATCCAGTATGTTGCTCTGTTTATTAGGTTGCAGGATATTTACTCTGTTTATCAGGTTAGCGTTATTTTTGTCTATGGTGCTTATTTTCACGTTGCAATAAATATTATTTGTATTTTTTTTCATATGAATTCTTAAACTTTAAATATTTAGTGTTAAGTCTTCATCTATGGTTTAGTCTTACAAATGAATAGTCTTAAAAAATCTGATTGCCCACTTTATATATATTTTTATAGCCAAGAAGTGAGTTTATTTTTAATAACCGTTTAAATAAAATACAAATAAGGTGTAAATTAAGTATATTTTGGCAACTCTAGCTTAGATCTATGAGTAAACCCAACTACATGTTTCTTAGACTTTCTCGTAGTTTTATGTATAATCTCTTTAGTTTTCACCTCGTTTATAATCATGGGTAATCTTGCTAATCTTACGATGGAACGTTAGCATGACTGAGCTATCATTATTTGGCTAAGAAAATAACTCTATTAGAGCAACTGAGCCCTAAGCGTCGGATGTTTAGGGTTGCCATTTTCTGATTTGTGGAATGTTAGGGAAATATAAACTTTCAAATGTTTACCGTAAAAATAAATCACCCTATGTTTATGTAAATATGTAACATAAAAACTTGTATGTCCATAAGTCTACGTAAACAGCAATAATAACGCGGATAATAAACATATTTTTGCGAAGTTTAAATATTGATCTATTTAATCTTCGCATAAATCTGTCTAAATATGGCAAACTACAGACATTTCGAGTTAAAAAGGCGCTCTAACCTCTTAATGTCCGTTCTCCCTATTTTATACTTTCGTTCTAAAAATGATAATAAATTATTTTGTAAGTTGTAAGGGTAGCAACTGTGTGTGTAAATAGTTCGTCCGTGGAGGTATCACCGCCGCCTTCACCATCTGTCGTGAAGCAATTCTTGTTTCGGTTGGAGAGGTGGTTTCGACTGCCAGGTGCTTTTAAAACGTGGCGACTATCTTAGTCCTCAGGAGTAGTAACACATTTACGTATAACCTCAGATAGGACATCAATCCTGTTTGAGGGTAGATGTGGATGTCTAAGGGTTGCAGTGGCCATTCAACATCAGAGGGCCTACACGATCATACTACTCTTGGCACACAAAACGAATTCCCCTAGCATTGAGCACAAGGATACTCTGGAATTCCAAAATCGATAACCCTGTCGAAGAGCGACTCAGATCGCTCGATCCTCAGACTCTAAATTCCATTCGTGGCGATTGCCGATAAGCGATACGTAAACTGATCGCGGCTAGTACCGTTCGAAGTTCTATCGCTAAATTATCGTTCACGTTTCGCTACTGCACCAGCGCTATGGTATTACGGTATCTGGGCATTATGGTGCTTTAGTATGGATCCCTTTACACGATGTGTATTTGGTCCCGATATTAAATATGGTTTAGTTATTGTATGGAAGGTGCAAGCAGGTGGATTTGATATTCGTCAGTACTCTACGACTTACGACCAAATGAAACAGCATTTGTTTTAATTTTTTTATGTTTAAAGAGTAGCAAACGATTGGGCAGGCTACCTGATGATATGAGGTCAGTAGCTCATGAACACCCACTTCTAACTGACGAACTTCAAACAAAACTGAAGTTTGATCTGAAGTCGTACGCAAACATGTTCCTACTTCTAAGGACTGAGATGGTCACCTCGCTGTAAGAGTGCCCGGCAACCGTCCCTCCAACCGAAAAGCAAAAACTGATTCACGGCGGATTATGAGGGCGGCGATGGTACGTACTCGGACAAACTATAGTTCTAAAGCCTATCAAAAATAATATAAAAAATGGGTTTTAATTTCTAGGTCATAAATGCATATGTTCATTATGGAATGTATTCGTTATTGATCATCTCCATCACACAATAGATGAGTCCGCTGGAAATGAGGCGACAAATGCGAAACTGCCCTCGCGGATGAAGTTGGAACTAAGTGAACCTTTTAATCACCATTAAAAAGAAGGGTGTTATAAGTTTGAAGCCTCTGCCTGTGTTTTTTATTACGTGAGAAGACTAGTAATAGGTACATGCCATCTGATGTCAAGTGGTCACTGTAGCCCATGGACACTCACATCTAACTTCAATCAGGTCCGAAGCCCTATCTGAAGTCACACGTCGATGCGACTCTTGAGGGCTAAGATTGTCACCTCGCCGCATGTATACCCGACGATTACATCTGTCCACCCGAAACAAGATATGCTTCACGGCGGATTATGAGGTGCAGTGGTACCTCCTCGGAGGAACTATAGTTATACTATCTATTATTGTTCTGTTAGCAATATTCTAAAAAATTGTGAAGTCTACCAAACCGCAAGGCTTTCTTGTTGGGCCACGACATAAACCCTTAATCCGAGAGGAGACTTAAATCTATCTGGTGATCGAACTCTTCGTGGTTCTACTCCGAAGGCACCACCTTTTCTGTCTATAACAGCAATTTTAAACGCCGCTGTGTTAAAGGGTATGCTAAGGGAAGTCACTCAAACGAGGCGTTCCAACTTAGTCCTTAGAAGTTCAACGTCTGTGTGACCGACCTCATATAGGCCTTTAATCCAGTTTGGGGTTGATCACACATGTCCATGGGCAGCAGTCACCATTAACCTACAGGTGGGATACAAGCCGTATGGTTTCTCGTTAAGCACAAGTAGTATTATGTAAAAAAATTCTATTCATGATTTTTAACATGTAAAATACATTTTTCTTTTTAAATATAAATTATCAGTTTAATTTAAATATAAGTAAAAAACCTTAAACTTTGTTATCCAATTTCTAAAATGCATCTCTTAGTTTTGGCGTTATGTCACGTGCCAACTTTTTATAGATTATTTTGAAACGTAGATTCTAGACTTGGAACAGTTGCATCAAATTGAACAAAAACTTTGTTCTAGTTCTGTTATATCATGAGATTGGTGTAATAATGAATATTATTGTTTATTGGTTGTTTATTGTCTGTTATCAATTTATTTGTAACAAAATACCATTTTTTATACACACACTTTTTAATTTTCTACTTTTCGTACAAAATAAAATCAATGTCTAAGAAACATTATATAAATACAACTTAAACATATATACTAAAAAGTAGTTGTTAGAGTACTTTACTATTGTACAGAGACGAAATAATTAGCATAAAAATTAAAAATAATATATACTATATTTATTTGTACCTCGATGTTCTACCGTCTTTGTTCAGGCTTGTTCTTTTGGAGATGAATACCTCGATGATTGTTATAGTTGCATATAATATCACAATATTAATTCAAATATTGTAATACAATGTAAAAATATACAATCGGGGCGAGCCCCACTATTTTGTTGGTGGTTGTTCTTTCAGTAGAACCAACGTCTGTGACTTGAGGTTGGACTCCTGTTTCTATGGATTTGGTTACAGATGTACATGGCCGGCAGTGAGCTGGAGTGCATGCTTGTTTTAGCTTCCATAACATAAAAAAGTAAAAAAAGAATAGCTTAAGGATAGCGGGTAAGTATCTTAATAAAATATAGTTAAATTTACAATCCTATAACCATCGCCAACAACAGACTTAGGCCTAAAATGGCTGAAGTAGACGCGGCAACCGCGCTGTTCCGAAGACTTTTCAAAATGGCGGCTTTGTGGTTGTCAGCCCACGTGGTCGCTGCTCTTGCCTTGGTCAATGTTCCCTTTGCTGCTGTCACTGCCTGCTCGCCGCATTGTGTACAGGAAGTAAGCCAGGACTCATACTAAAAAGAAAAAGGAAGAATCAAAGGCTTGTAATGTTTTTTTATGTTAGAAGAGTAGCAAGGGAACACTAAGGCCACCTAATGTTTAATTGACATAGCAGCGTAAGGACATCCACATCTAACCTCAAACAGGGATGAAGTCCTACCTAATGTCGTATCTACATGGGTTACTACTACTGAAGACTAACATAGTCGCCGCGTTTGTAAATGTACCCGACGATCATACCTCTGCAAGCGAAACAAGGATTGCTGCACGGCGGATTACGAGATAGGTTGTGGTACCTCCCCGATAGAACTATATTTTACCATACATTACCATGCATACGCCAGTGTTTTTACATTTAATTAAACATGTTGACCTTATCAATTTAAATTTGTTAATGTCACCTTTGCAGTGGGTTTGGCACTCAACCAATGACATAATTATAGAAGGGACAATTTAGAAACTTTTCCCAATGTTTGTCTGTTTGTTTTGAATGTATAATGTGGAGATTGCAACAGCATATGAAGTTGGCATGGATCGTTCTAATCTTAATTGGTCCTTACGAGTATGTGATCAACACATCTGTACTATCCTTTAGATAAAAATGTCCAATTTGTATTGATTTTTGAAGTCCACTGTCGATGATCAACATCCGCGTTGCATATTTCCATTTCACAAAAGTGCACTCTACGTCCGGATGAATCAACTGGATTTTTTTTTACATTAACAGACATTCTTCATGAATATCATTCACCAGTAATTTCCGTTCCATTACTTCCGTTTAAGAAAGGACAAACAAACGAGATATCATTTTATTTATTAGTCTATCTTAACCAAGTTGACTCTGAAACTATATTAATCATTAGGTGGTAGAACTATAGTTCGTCCAGGGAAATGCCACCGCCGCCCTCATAATTCGCCGTGAATCAGTTTTGTGTTTCTGTTCTAGAGGTGGGGTTGCCGGGCACACTTGCAGCGAATCGACCATCTTAGTCCTTAGGAGTGGTGACGCATCTACGTACGATCCCAGATAAAACTTTAGTTTGGTTTGAAGTTACATGTGGGTGTCCATGGGCTGGAGTGACCACCTAACATCCTGATGTTAGGTGGTCACTCCAGCCTCCAGCCAGCCAGTGGTCTGCAGGCTCGCTTGCTACTCTTCAAATATAATAATTAATTGCGATCCGTTGAATCGCAATTCGTTGAAACACGAATTTCATGTTTCACGTAGTTAAAGCAATTAGTGCATGTAAAACTATATTGACCCACAACTAATTGCTTTGTCATTTCGACCCAAATGACCGCCC
>DWKL01004753.1:0-10360 GCA_018249415.1 Phareas burnsi
TCCATGGGCTGTGGTGACCACTTAAAATCAGGTGGCCTGCATGCTCGTTTGCTACTTTACAAACATAAAAAAAAAAAATAAGCAGAGATAGCTTAGTTATATGAATTTAGATATCTTACTCGGAGGACCATGCTTCTAATCTTAGCTACACATTTCAGATTTTTTTTAAATTATGTGCGTATTAGAAATTAACAAAACGCTTAAAAGTAATCAGTGGAAGAAACCTACATAAAATATCCTAGATCCATATGAAATATTCTGTGACCTAATTGAATGTACGCAAATAATTGACGTATATTTTAGATCGTTTATATTTTACCGTTACCTTTGTATTTCAGACATTACAAGAAGAATTGACCGGTGCAGCTTTTCATCCCTTAGACGACAATCTGCTCATAACACACGGCAAGGGACACCTAGCATTCTGGAACCGTCGAAAAGACGGGTTCTTTGAACGCACGGATATTATAAAGCCGGTAATCATTTTCATGGATCGATTCAAATAGTATCGTTATGGTATAAAACATATTTATTCATTTATTTTTGCGGAGTTCTATAGATAGTGAAGTACATTTTGTTAATACTTGACATAGATAGTTAAACCAAAGAGCTAAGAAGTTTTATATATACGGGTGGTAAGCCACAATTAAAAAATTGTTAGCCTCATTCTATCAATTCTTCTAATATCTAATATTAGAAGAACTATAAAATTTATATTAATTGAAGCGTATATAAAATATGGTACCTACTAACACAGTTACTAACTAATGAAAAAAAAAATCATATCATTTTATTTACAATAACAATAAATGTGAATCCTGTAATGTAGTCCTGTTTGCCACAGCTATTACTGTCATACAAATTCAGAAAATACTTTTAAATCTAACACTAAACTAATGTAACTATCTACCGTACTTTATTCCTCTTGTATAAAAAGTAGCCTTAATTAAAACCGGTATTTTTTATAAAATCCATATTATTATTGTTTTCAGCCTTCACGTACGCATGTCACATCACTACAGTTTGAACAAGATGGAGACGTGGTTACCGCAGATAGTGATGGGTTTATAACAATTTATAGCGTTGATAGTGACGGCGCCTATTTTGTCCGAATGGAGTTTGAGGTGGAAACAAATTAACAAGACAGAATAATTGCAATTTACAAACATCCCTACACTTAAATTTTATTGAAATCTTTGATTTTTCAGGCACATATAAAAGGTATTAGTTCATTGGTAATGCTTTCTGAAGGCACTTTAATATCCGGAGGCGAGAAGGATAGAAAAATTGCAGCTTGGGATTCGTTACAAAATTATAAAAGGATAACTGAAACAAAGGTGCCCATTGTAAAGTTTATGATCAAACAAATAAATGTTTAAATATTACAAAGTGACAATAAGAAAATTACAAACATTTCTTGCAGCTTCCCGAATCTGCCGGCGGCGTGCGGAGCATCTATCCACAAAGACCGGGAAGAAACGATGGTAATTTATATATAGGTACAACTAGAAATAATGTTATGGAGGGATCGTTACAGCGAAGATTTAACCAGGTATGACAAATGCATACATCGACATTATATATTTATGTATTGACCATTTATATGATCTGTGATCTATGAAATAATTCTGTATCATCACTGATTATAAAACTTTCTCAGGTCATTTTTGGTCATCATAAGCAACTTATGGGTTTGGCTGTTCACCCTGATGATGAAATGTTCGCTACTGCCGGTCATGATAAAAATATAGCGTTATGGAAAGGACATAAACTAATATTTGCTACACAGGTGAATCATATAATATATCAACTTGATGTTTATTATTATATTTGATATCATTTTAAAATTGTTTTAGTTGAATAATCTACTTACATTTTACATCCATTGTTGATTTACAGGTCGGATACGAATGTGTTTCACTGGCATGGCATTCAGGCGGTGGGGCTCTTGCTGCTGGGAGCACAGAGGGGCATTTGGTCGTTTTAAATGCGGATGCTGGTGCTCATGTCGCTACGCTTAGAGTTTGCGGATCCCCTCTTAACTGCTTACAGTATAACTCTGGTAATACCGCTTATCTTCTTTACGGTTTTTTTTTGTCTTTTAAGGTTTCTTAATATAAAATTTATATTTTACAGCCGGCGATGTTCTTGCAATTGGTTCACAAAATGGTAGCATCTATCTATTTAGGGTATCTCGTGATGGATTTTCTTATAAAAAATCTAACAAAATTCGTGGTGCTCAACCCTTAGTTCAGCTTGACTGGAGTTTGGACGGGAATTATTTGCAGACTGTGACTGCTGATTACGATTTAGCTTTCTGTAAGTGAATCTTGGTATGAAATTAATATATTTTTTAATATTACGTTGCACATTATATTTACATACTAATTGATTTTCGTAGGGGATATTAAAGCCTTATCGCCTGAGAAAAGTCCAATAGCTATGAAGGATGTAAAATGGGCTACATACAATTCAACTGTTGGTTTCCTTGTGTCAGGTAATTTTTTATATTAAGTTAGTCTTCCATTTTAAGCGTAGTAGAACTATTTGATATTTGTCCTATTCCTGCCTCATAACCGCAGTGTTGTTCTACCGGGTTTTGATTTAATAGATAGATATAGTCAAGCAAATAATTTTTTTCGAGGCATGTAAATTCAGGTAAGACTGCTGTTCTGCATGAAGTTGATTACAGATTTAACCTAAGAACATGTAGACCACGTACATGTTCTTTTCCTATTTCCATTGTATAAAAAATCGTTTAATCAACTCAACACGACTTAACCTGTGGCTAACATATTTCAGGAATGTGGAACAATCGCTTTTATCCTATGACCTCCCTCATATCAACTGCAAGTCGTTCATCTGCGCACGATCTTTTGGTTAGTGGAGACTCTGATGGTTACTTGCGTCTATTCAGGTAAATTGTCTACTTTATTCTTGTATATTGGTTAATGGTCAACATATTTTTTTAAAGATTGATGTTAGATGAATAATAGTGATAGCCTAGTATCAGCCTCGGATACTGGGAGACCAGGGTTCGTAACCCGCAAGTATTTTTCGAAATTATTCACTTATTTCAAATTAATGATTTCTTGCTTTAACGGTGATGAACATCGTGAAGAAACCTACTTCTAAAAGTTTTCAAAGGACTGTATGTTGGCCGCCGTCATAGGCTATCTAATGCTTCTCATGTTTACAGAAGACTATTATCCAGCAGTAAAAGGTTGATAACTATTTATTGGATCCAATATGGATTAACTGCTGTAGCTGCTATGATTTTGTATCATCGCCTGTATTCGTCTTTTGAATAAAAACTGAAAACTGATTTGTAACGCTTGATATGTGCAGACAATGTGTTAATTCGTTTCGGAATACATCAGGAGATGTAGAAAAAGCACTTGTAACTTTTATAATATTTTCTATTCTAAGTCGATCGATACCTATTGTGATAATCAATAATACATGTTAATACAGGTATCCATGTGCAAGTCCTAAGGCTGAATACAACGAGGTGAAGGTCTACACTGGAGCGGTTTACAGCGCTCGATTTCTATTCAATGACCGATGCCTCGTTACATCTGGGGGATCTGACGCTGCTCTCATGCTATGGGAGTTAGTGGACGACTAGCATCAGCCGGCGCAGGGGCTGCGGCCGCCCGCCGTCGTGGTGGCGCCCCCTACACCTTCCCCGCCCCCCGCGCTGGCATTAAACCCAACGTTCAGAGTTCTGTACTTTGATGAACTCGATTGAAGGGACTTTATGGTGAAAATGACTTATCTGTATTGATTGTCATTGGAGATTACATTTTATAGAGTCTTTGTACTCCTTTGTCTTTGTCCATTTCGGACACGTTCTTGTTGCAAGTCATTCGGTACTGCATTAAGTGTAAGGGCTACGTTCCTAAATGGGAATTGTTACTATTTAATCTTTGTATCACAGCGGTCTACAAGATTTCACATCTTTAAGAAAAATAAAACAAGATATTGATTAGGAATTGAACTTTATATTATCGGAATAACAATATAACACGATAATGAGTGTTATTAAATTAGGCAACATTTTCACTGCCATCGTCTTAAAATTAAGAAAGAATATTGTAAGTGCATACAAGAATTTGTTGCACGGCTCCGTACCCAAGTATGGAATGTTGTTTGGACATTAGAATAGGTTCGAATGGTATGATGTTTAACGAGCTAACGAGGCACATGCACGCATTAACCTAATTCTACTTATATAAGTAAAAAAATTCAAGACCTGTAGGACAATTAAGTATCCCTATAAAACTATTATTTAACGGTTATTGGCACATATATGTATTTATCATGTCAATGATACCTACAAAACACAAAAAAAAACTGTATTTTGAAGTAAAAGAAATAAAGGACCAGAAGATATTCATAGCGAATCACAAAATTACGCTTACGATGTGATACGTGAACCATTTAATTATATTGAGAAAATAGAAGTAACAAATCTTCATAACAAGTCATATAAATCGAAATTACAGTTTTAAGATTTAGGGAATTTACGTAATACCATAATCTCATCGACTTTATTACTTATGTAGTTTTAAATTATTCACTGTAGCACAAATAACTTTAATGAAGAAAGTAATTAGAAAAAATAGTGTACTTTTTAAAACCGTTTTTAAAAAAAAAGTGGCAGGCCACATACCTAAGTGAACAATTTTTTATAACTAGTTATTGTTTTAATTTAAAATAATAGACTCTCCAGCATAAACCAATCTCTAGAAATATAAATAATGCAATCGAACCAATATTGATATTACCATTACTGAGTTCTGTGTATGTTTTTATTATAAACGGACATTAATCAAGTATTTACCATAATTACATAGTATTGGAAATAGAACAGACATTATAGATAATGCCTCAACATACATGGTCAGTATTTATCATAAGCAGGAGCTGTTTACAATAGAAAATTTGTGTTATGAAGTAATAACTAAATTTATTTTATTACTAAGCAAGACTGTGGGGATTTTAATTTACAAAGTGTCACACAGTAAATTTACAGCCAGGTGCAAATACTTAGTTCAATACTATTCTATAATTTTTCAATAAGTAGTTGCGCTCGATATCGATAATCTCAATAAATATTTCTTGAGCTTTGAACATTTTTCCTATTTGATTTCACAACACCGTTTACGAGAATCTTTATATAAAACTTGACGTAAGATTGAGGAATAAATATCAAAGGAGAGTGTGTATGTGACCATTTCATTTAATATTTAATTATCAAAATATACATCTTGGAAGAATTGTTTATTAATTACTGTTGTATTAATTATTTATTAAAACCATTGGAATTTGTTGACAAGAATATTAGCTTGTATATTACATAAATGAATGGTATTATTTAAATTTATATATACTAAAACTATAATTATTTGTTAATTGCTTCTGAATGAAAATTATGTTCATTAAAATTGTTGCTTGAGATATTATATCACAACTACTGTTATCAATGATGTTTATATATTAAAATAAACGTGTTAGAACCAAAATGTCTATTATTTATATTACTATGTATTCCCAATTTAGTTAATCATAGATTAAAGAATTCGTTGATATGTTGCCGTCATTATAATAAGTACAATCTATGATTAGATTATTGCTAGACTAGATCTTAAAAAGCTAGTAACATTATGTGATAATAACAAAAGTAATAAAAATATATTTATTATCATTATTTTACCGTAAAAACAAAAATGGTTATCTTTTATAATAAGTCTGTAATTCTGTATGCATAATATTTTATCGGTATAGATTTTCATAACCAACTATATACAAAAACACTGACAGCGAGCTGTCATTTCTAACCGTAAATATCACTGTCACTGTCATTGTCATTTATGCTTCAAATAAAAAATTACAAAGCAGGTTTATTGAAAATAAAGTTAAATCTATACCAGGTTTTTTAATATAAGTTTTAACGTTTTTGAAATGAAACCGAGACCATGTGGCTGCAAAGGTTGCAGAACTTGTCTCATATGTGAAACACAATATGGTGCTGAAAATCTTAAAACAGTATTAAACTTAGACAAAGATAAAGGTTATGTATATTGCCCATTTTGCGATAAGGCGTGGAAAGGATGGGATATTGAGTTATACAAACAGCATCCCGATCATATTGGAGACCCGATAGAACTTCCCGGAGTGTATATAAAAGTAGATTTCTTAACAGAGAACGAGGAGACGGATTTCATTAAAAACATCAACGAAGTGCCTTGGGATATCTCGCAAAGCGGGCGCCGGAAGCAGAATTTTGGTCCGAAGACAAATTTTAAAAAGAAAAAAATTGTGCCTGGTAATTTCGATGGCTTTCCAAAGTTTTCGCAGTTCCTCCAAGAGAGGTTTGAGTCTATAGAATTGTTGAAAGGGTATGAAGTTATTGAGCAATGTTCGTTGGAATACGACCCTAGTAAGGGCGCTTCAATCGACCCCCACATAGATGACTGCTGGATATGGGGTGAGCGTGTTGTCACTGTTAATTGTACCGCGGACTCTGTTTTAACTATGACACCTTACAAAGGGGGCATTAACAAGTATAACTTGCAATGTGCTGATGAGTACGCACCAGTAGTAACACCCAACAAGAGTATAGATTTCAATATGAAGGGAGCTTCGGTCTTACAAGCCAGTCAACCGCAACTTGACAATGATGTCATAGTCAGGATACCACTAATAAGGTTATATTGATTTTTAAGATAACCATTTCCTATTTCTTTCATTTTCTATGATATTATTGTTACTTATTTCAATATTCAAATTTCAGAGTAAAAAATAGCATAAGGTGCTTTCGACTATGAACATCAAGTTCCTCATGCTTTTTTATTGTAAAGCTAACTTTTCGGTCAATTACTTTATTCTTAAAAATAAGAAATTAAAAAAAATATATATTTAAAAAATTCAGATCTACTAAATTATTAGACATACTCTTTTATCTTGTTCACAATCTATATATTCCAACATTATTTTTAATTTTTTAGTGCATATCGATATGAAAGCGTGTTTCTTTAGGTTTCTTAAACCATAATTTATTTTTCTAATATTTGCATAACAGTATTTATATACTAATCATGATAAATAATATCTCTTTCCAGGAGATCGTTAACAGTTCTATATGGAGAAGCGAGGTACCACTGGGAACACTGTGTCCTTCGGGAAGATGTGCCTGCTTACAGAGTTTGCATTGCATACAGAGAATTCACACTCCCTTATATGGATGGAGGAAAACATGAAGAGATTGGGAAAGAAATAAGACAAAAAGCCAAACAATTTTGGGACCATCAAATGAAATATAATCATGACCTGCATGGCACAGGAGTCACTATACCAGTTTAATTTGCCAAGATTCCAGGACCGATCATGGCCAAGCCAACATCTAAACAACAAATTAAGATTTCTGTTCTGTGTCTGGTTATTTGTGTCCCATCTTTATATGGTTACCATGATGTAGAGAATACTAATGTGAAGCTTTGAGTGTAAAAGGCGTCAATATTACTTATAATTGTGATGAAAGCAATATAGGATATTTTATCATTTTAGTGACTGTCTGTACTTGGTATACCAAATATCAAGTTTTATAAAATAACAAGTTATACTACCCACTTTACCTTATGTATGTATTCACAAATATTTTAGTTACAAGCAGTCTGTTACTATAAAAGCAGCCCCTAATAAATAGTGGGGCCAGCTGCAATTGCATACTTGTGCATTATATTATATTTTAATCGATATTATGATATTATGTACAAATGTTATCACCGGGTGGTATTCACCTCCTAGAGAACCAGCACGAGCAAAGAGAGTACCGTCGAGACGCAAATAATCCCTCCTCCCTAATCTCCTTCTCCATGGTGCATAGTGCCGTAGGGTATAAGAGGCCTGGTAGGGTAGGAAGTTCTCCTTTCGTTCATACTGTAAATTCCACAAATATTTGCATGCTTGTTATGCAAGAGTCAATTCTTAAGTTCCGTTCAATTTCCATTTCAGTTTATAATTAGCCCATTGACACCGACAAATATTAAAAACTGGATAATCGAGTAAGCCTCATTTGCCCAAAAAATTGGCCTCGCTGTATTACGAGGAAACACTACCAGCGTTTTGGGCACTGACAGGCTGGAGTATTGGATGGCATTTATAATTTGTAACAATTTTTAAAATTATATTCATTATTTGTAAGTAAGCCTAATGAGGCTTACTACCAGTGTTACCAATTAAATTTAATACATACACTAATGAGTAAAATTTAATTAGTAAAATAGTAAATAAAACTCAATGGCTTATTACGTAGGTATATTAAACATGATAAAAATAATACAAGAATAATAGTTTAGAGGTCGATCACATACATTACACTAACTTGGAACGCCTCGTAGTACGATACCTTTCAAACTAGGAAACAACATTTAACACCACTCATATAAGGCAGAAACAGGTGGTATAACTACTGTCGGACAACGCAGAGTATCTGAAAGTGGTATTCAAATCTAGCTACGGCGCAATCCAATTAAATATATATATATATATAGATATATTTTATTTAAGACTAAGTTAAAGGATGGTAATATAGATAAATTATCTTTTAAATAATCACACAGTTTTCGTACTAATTGTTGATCTTCGTCAACGTGAAAAACTAAACTAAATGCGTGGAAATGTAACCCGAATATGGATTTTTTAAACATCCCAGAACCCAAATGACTAGTACTACTTATAGTTTTCTATGCAATACTGGATTCAAGGTGAGCGATGTAGACGCTCTGGTCACTCTTTGGAGGTTCCTCGTTCTGACGGGCCAGTATCATCTGCTCTTTGATCTTCCACGACATTAGCGCTCTCTCGCTCTTTACTTTGCGGATGCAGCGAGCTAGGAGCACCGAAAATATGATTCCCAGTACCTGGAAATGAAAATGCAGTGTATTATATACCGATGTTCCAGATGTGATCAGAAGAAATTCCTCAATTTATATTTGCTAAACACTATAGTCATTCGAAGATTGCCTAGTGTACCTGCGCAATACATACGCAATTTAGGTGTCAGCTAGCGGAGAGTGGTAAAACGGGGCACGTTTGACTACCTACTGTGGTGGACTGTGTATGACTTCTTTCAATAAAGAATATACATAATCCAAAATGTGTCTTTCCTATATCTTTCGTCTTTTGCTCATCCTTTTATAATATATACAGACGAGATACAAAAGCCTCTGTTTCAAATAAACATTTTTGATACATAATTTTCAGGGCGGTCATAAAGTATTACGTAACGGCAGACTTTACATTTTGACGCGCAAATAGGGGTTTCTTTACACGTAATGATGAAGGCGATGAACTCGATAAGAAAATTCAACCATAGATAATCCAATTATAACGCACTTATACAGCTACCTAATTGACTTGATTTGACTTTACCTTACTTATTGATGTTGAGCCAAAATCATTGTCGCTCGTAGATATAGCAAACGAGCAGTCCATCTACTATTATATTATTACTGTTGCACAGGATCATCTGTGTGTAGACATGATATACAAGAGTCCTACCACAGATGCGTTTTTTATGTTTGAAGAGCGAGCGAGCAAACTAGCTTGCAGGCCACTTGATATTAAGTGGTGCCTGCAGCTCATGAACACCCCAATCTAACCTCAAAACAGGACTGAAGTCCTACCTGAAGTATGTTTGCCTGGTAACCATACCTGTCCAACTAAACAAAAATTACTTCACGGCGGATTGTGAGAGCGTCGGTGGTTCTGTACCTATAAACCCGTACGTTACTTCGCACGTTTTTATAGATAACCCTTCAGAACCAAGTTGGACTTACTTTTATAAACATGACTGATACGCCCAAAACGCCTAAGACGGCAGCATTTTGCACAATCAAGCTGACCAGCGCTTCCTTACAGCCGGTGCCTCTGACTCGAGTACAGAACATATCGTCGCTGGAGAGGCAGCAAGACTCGGGAACAATCGAGGCATAAAACTCCCCGTCGGTTTCAGTTGTAACGATCACAGTCGAGTGGTTGCTGTTGAAATCCACGTCAGCGTAGTCTTGGAATGAGTAGCTGCCGCAGCAGTTGAGCTGGGGATATAAAAACAGGAGAAGAAGAAGAAATGTTCGTGTTTCATGGTTATAAATAAAAACAAATATTTTCCAAATTTATTAAGTCTCCGTTATGTAATAAGTCTTTGGCTTGGAATAATTTTTTTATAATTTTACCAGTATGCATAAAAAATACGCAACTATGACAGATAGCACTCGTATTTTTATACTGTAAACGGGACTTAATCGCGTAATATTTTAATCGAAGTATTTACCTCGCCTCTCGACGTTTCGGC
>DWKL01004754.1:0-10359 GCA_018249415.1 Phareas burnsi
ATGTTAGTGTCATTTTAAATTGCGTTTTGCCATTAAGTAATTTAAAATTAATTTGGATGTTAGTGTCATTTTAAATTGCGTTTTGCCATTAAGTAATTTAAAATTAATTTGGATGTTAGTGTCATTTTAAATTCCGTTTTGCCATTAAGTCATTTAAAAATTATTTGGATGTTAGTGTCATTTTAAACTGCATTTTGCCATTAAGTAATTTAAAATTTATTTGGATGTAGTATCATTTTAAAATTGAAACTTAAAAATGTCGTTTGGTGACCCAACATCTTGACTTTTAGCCTCCTATGCTGAAAGTATGGGTTCCAATCCAAGGCACGCTTGTGATTTTTTCGAGGCCAAATGCGTAGTAAAACATAATTATCACTTGCTCTAAATCTGAAGGATAACATCACGAGGATACCCACTCTCAGCGAGAGGGACGAATACAGCATAAACTCATAATTATGAGAGGAGATTCTTGCCATCCCTAAGGCAGCAATAGGTTGACAACGGCTCAATATTATATAATTATGCACCTAAGACATTTATTTCACATCAAAAAGTGTATATAAGAAATAGTATAGAGTAAGTTGTGATATGGCAACACCGCCACGGTAGTCGATATGTTGGTCAGAACGGTCGTATGCCGATGTCCAGTACCGTAACGCGACGCGACGTTATCTTATAAACGCACCTTTTCAACAACTTTTTGCTACTAACATTTACTATTTATTTTAGACCTCAATAAAGCTCAATCTATGGACACACAACAAGAATTGCTTCGGTTCTACTACACATTAGTACTGTGCGAACGAAACGGCATCACTTTCCGTTCCACTCACTGATCCGACCGTTCTCGAAGACGAGGTTCTTCCGGGGCAAAGGAACTAACGTACCGCGTTTCACGATCCCCATGTCTTCGCCTGGGTAATACTGGAAATAATGTGCATTTTAATTATAATATGTTTTAAATTAACTAATATCTTCTTGGACACTTAAACCAAAATACAATACTTTTAAGTAATTAAACAGTGATCAGAAAATAACTAAAACTATAAGTAAAAATAACGCCATTCTTGGCATGATGGTCGGTATACCGATCTGGTGTAGATGCGGTTCCTGGTTCGAATCCTGGCCTTACAGATATGTACACATTGAATTCAGATATTATGGGCCCAGACCTGTTTACGTTTGTCTCTATTTTCATGGAACTAACAGGATTATCGTGTGGGACTAAGTGTGTATGTGTGTAAAAGTATTATTATCAGAATGTTTATAGTTATATGTTAATGTATAATTTTAAAAGCAGTGATAGCTTAGTGGTAAGATTCGTCCCTCTCACGCTAGGTGTCCGGGGTACGAATCCCGCACGCACCTCAAATTTTTCGAAGCATTGTGCGCAGTAGAAATTAATTATCACTTAAAGTGAAGGATAACATTCTAATCTAACATGAGCAAACCTACACAGCTAAGAGGTCTTCGTAAAGTTCTCGAACGTGTGTAAAGTCCACCAATCCATACTTAGCCAGCATGTTGGACAATGGCTTAGCTCTTCTCATTCTGAGAGGAGAGCCGGTTAATGATGCTGATGCTGATGCTGATGATGATGATGACGATAGTAACAATGTATCATTTTTTACAAGCATAGTTTTGCTGAGCATTAGTCCATTTTTTTATAAAATTTTTATATGTATTTTTTATTTACTGCAGCAATAGCCAAGCTACTTGTTACTCTATATATATAAACATTGTACCAAGATTATTACTTACCTGACATTGTGAAACAAACTTCAACACGTCTGATCTAATGAATTCATTATCCTCCTTCACTTTTTCTAATCTGTAACAAGCATATTAAATTTTAAAGGATTTTCAGATGTTCAAGAATGTTTATATAGTCATTTTAATGCAAATTAAAAAAAAAATAGTCCACAATTTAGAGATGGACTTGGAAGATTCTTTCATTGGAAAAATCATTCATTGTTTATTGTCACTTGCAAATCTCACATGTAGTCCGTCTGATGTCAATTGGAATCTGTCCATGGAATCTGCCACCAAACCCAAATAACAGAAGTCCTATCTGAAGTTATCATAGAATATTCTCTGAAGGATCACAGTGGTTCACCATCTACCCTTCAGACCAGAGTAAAGCCTCGCTGCTGCTTTAAGGCAGTTGCGTATGGCAACGGTTCCGTAATGCCGCAAAATTTTAATAAAACTTACAAGTCCGGCAACGCGACGCGTTCCACTATACTCCTACACACTTGTTCGCAAAGGGCCTCATCAAACAATGGAATGCCAAACTGAAGGTCCAGTATCGTCCATTTCTGAAAACAACACACACGATTTTTTTTAGATTAAAGAGACATAAAAATCTATCAGAAATTAAAGTTGTTCTAACGAGTATGTCCTTATTGTAAAGATAGCCTCAATTAGGCTGATCCTAATTACTTTGATTTGCACTGATTTATAAATTATATATATATAATATGTATTATGCAGTAGTACCGTGCGTCTGTTCGTAATTCGACCAATTGTGGATTTTTTAAATAAGGAAGGTATACAGTGATAGAGACAACGCTATTTTTTTTGAAATTTTTCTAATCCAGAGAAGATAAAATCTAAGTTCATACAGTCATAACGAAATCATCCGTTAGATCCGGTCCCGAGGTTGCTGAGATCAGCACTTTGCCAAGTGTGCATGACCATGTTACTAGACCTCCCTTGTGTATGAGACTCCCTATTTTAAAACTGCATTACAGGTTACTGTAAACAGATTTTCATGTTGTTTTGTTATTTCTATACATCTATGGCACTTTACCTTTCGAGTCATATATTCATGTTCCATTCCCCTCATTTTATATTATATACCAAAAGTGTACAAGAACTTTCTATGTTCACATATGAATATATACATTAGAAACCCTCTTAGAGTTTGTCTATTATCATAAACACGTGACGGTTCCTCTCAGACTGACAAGGGACAGGCCATAATCCGCCGACCTGGCCAAGTGAAAATTGGTAGATTTTACACACCTTACATAACTTCACGGAGAACTTTCAGATGTGTAAGTTTCCTCACGATATTTTCCTGCACTGTTAAAACAAATGATAATTAATTACTAATACGCACATCATTTCGAAAAATTAGAGGTGCGTGCGGGATTTCTACCCCAGACCTATAACTAACTAACTATATATATTATAATGATTGAGGTATTGAATGATTCTAGAAATCTGTTGAAAACTAATATAGGTTTATTAAAGTATTAAGTTATTTATATATAAGTTACTCCATTAATGCTAAAGTAATAAATATTCTACCCACCTCTGGTTTACACGTTTCGTCGTCAGAGAAGTTGTGCGCAGTGTCCACGCCGCTGTCGCCCTCCGCCGTCATCTCCGTTAACTTGTCCGTGAGCTGCGTGAACATGGAGATGGACTCCTCCGCGGGGCTCAGGAGGTCGTTCAGCTGGCTGTCCTTGTCGCTCGCCTCGAACTTCAAGCTGTCCATGCTGGGCATGTGGACGGGCACGATGTCGTCAAGAATGGATTCCTTGCTCAACGATTTCTCCGTCGACTGCTTGTCCTTCAAGTCCTCGATGCTGGTCGACGTGGAATGTATCGGCACGAAGTCGTCGCTGCCCGCAATCGACTCCTTGCTTCTGTACTGTTCTATGTTCAAGCTGTCCAGTTCTTCGCACAACAGCTTGCCTCCTTCGGCGCTCGTGAAACCGTTCGCGGGCGAGCTCGTCTTGCTGTCGGTGGTGGGCGTGACGGCGAAGTGGGACTCTATGGGCGACTGCAGCCTTGAAATCGTTTTGGTGTACTCCGGGGTCCTCTCTACGGAATCGCTCGATGACAAAGACACGTCGCTCACCGGCTTCGCAACACCGCATATGTCTTTCTTCTTTCTTGAAGGTACTAAAAATAAATAATTATTAAAATTAAATAGGTCATGAATCAGACCAATTTGGGAACTGATTTCACTTTGGAGATATCAATATAGCGTGAGGATAATTGAGCAATACTATAGATAAACCAAAGTGACATCTATGGCTCGATTCCACTTTGATTTGTCTATAGTAACATCGTATTATTATATAGTACCAGTGACTAGAAACTACTTGAAATTGACTTGAAATTGGCGGATTGGATGTCAATTGAATAACTTCTCTCTAAAAATGTGATACATCGTAAACTGGCAGCAGTAATAGTGGATAAAACGTAACTGATGATAAGTTATAAAATCTCAAAGACACAAACCTCTTATAACTCACTTATTACTTTTAAGCGAGAACAAATCCTCAATTAACCTGCATCCCATAGAGATATCTCTAACGATCCCCTAAAGTGTATGAAATTCGCTAACCACCACTCCGCCTGCAATGCTGACTAATGCTTAATCCTCTTCATTTAAAGGTGGTAACACACTCCATGGTTCGTTTCTGAAGGCACATCTAAATCTATTCCCGCTTTAGATTAGCAATATTAAACACTGTTCTTTTCTGGTTTGAAGGGTGTGATATGAAAGAGACATTTTCCCGAGGCGTTCAAACTTGCTGCTCTATACCAGCGGTGTTTAACGCTACTATGGTTTAAAGGGAGAATAGAGATACACGCTGGGGCGTTCTAATTTAGTCCTCCTGAATAACAACGCATCAATCAAGCAGTGGATTTTCTATTTGGAGTTGATAACACACGTCTTATTAAGCAGCGATAGCCTAGTGGTTAAGATTCTGGCCTCTAACCCTGGGTGTCCGGGGTTAAAAATTCCGCACGTATCTTTGATTGTTCGATGTTATGTGCGTATCAGAGATTAATTATCACTTGCTTTAACGGTGAAAGAAAATATTTTTAAGAAACCTACGTATCTTAAAAGTTTATAAAGTTCTTGAAGATGAGTGACATCTACCAATACGCATTTGGCTAGCGTAGTAGACAGCATAAGCCTTCTCATTCTGAGAGGAGCCCCGTGCCCAGCGCTGAGACAGTAATGGGTGATAATGATAACGATTACCATGACGATGACGATGATGATGAACATGCGATGGCAGACATGATCATGATGGTGTCTATGGGCGGCAGTGATCAATTACCATCAGGTGGACTGCATATTCGGTTATCACTTCTGGGATTCTCAAATGTTATCGTACCAAGCTGCACGGCAGCGGGCGGGTGCGCGCAGCCGAGGTCTGGCACGCCGATATCGACGAGCGTGACGTAGCCGGCCGAGCGCGTCAGCCGCAGCCGCCGCAGCAGCCGCCGCAGCCCCGCGTGCTTGCGCCACAGCGACTGCCACTCTGAAAGATAACGTGTTTGATAAAGATATTTATAAACATAGTTCATAATTTCATGAATGTTTTCATTCGTTCGTCATTCAGTTCCCTAATAATTATTGAGGAGATATACAGTTATGAAAATATTAATACAAACATCCGGATCGAAGGACCACGAAATTTTTAACGAATCCAATGTCAGTTAAATATTATCTAGCTGTTGGTCTACTACTGTCGTGTTCCTTCAAAGGGAAGGTAAAATTATGTAATGAAATTAATTATCCCGATTATAAAACAATGTGATATTGAAAATTAATACTATGGTGTATTATATGTATTAATATGGTGATGTACTAATATTATGATGTATTATAGTGATGATGCATGCGGACATAGATATATGCATAAGGAGATAAGGATGATTAACAGAAGCATAATGACTCTTGTTGCGACACCCCATTTGACAAAGTAAGATTTAAATAAAAACTTGTATCAATACAGAATGTAATCCAAAATAGCGGACTTTATATTTAATTTCGCTCAGATAGAACGGGCGACAGACGAACAAAAGTGTCTTCATTTTGAATAACATTCTTACTGAAACATATAACCGAATAATTAATTTAACATACCATCCGCCTGGTCGATCGGCGCGGGGGGGAAGGCCAGGTGCCTGGTCAGTGGATGAGGCGGGCGCACTGCGGCCGCCTGCAGCAGTACAGGTTGCCGCCGTAGCGCGTGGTTGGCGGCCGCCAGCGCGCCCGCCGCGGGCAGCGCCGTTGCCTCCCCCTCCGCGCCCCACCACACCACCGACAGCTGGGAGAACCCCAGCAACGGACGCGGGACGCCTCGGAGTACAGTACCTATATCACAGGTACAATTACGAACATTGGTATCAAAGTCACAGATGCGACACTTTCAAAATATTGATATTATATAACGACGCTATAATTTTGAACTGAACGACTGTCAAGTTAGTTTTGAGAGTTTTTGAGATTTATAAATGGGCTAAAGCGGTTCGTTTTTAATTAAAATATACATTTAAAAAAAAATACTGCTTTTCTTCACACACATAGTCATAGATGTTGTACAAAGCTAGCCTACAACGCGAGTACGATCAAGCGGTGTACCCTTTGTGAGCAGCAGAGCGGGCGGCCCGTAGCCGGCCAGGTGGTACAGGTAGAGGCGCATCCAGGGCGACGCGGCCTCGGGGGGCGCGGGGCCCACGTGCGGCAGCGCGCCCGCCGCCGCGCCCGCGCGCGCCTCCCGCGACAGCGGCGCCGTCGACACCGCCAGCCTGCCGCACACACAATACAGCTCAAATATAAATTAATTAGTCTTTTTATTTTGGAATGACTTTAATTTTGTTATATTATTATTTTATTTGAATTTTGAACGTTAATTTAATAATTGAATTTCGATCTATTATTTCTTATGTATTTCATTTTAATTGAGTATTCTAATTTATTTGAGTCATTTAATTAAATTATGCTGGATTTTTTATGCTTGAGGTTTACATCTATAATTGAGGAGACACTTAAATTACTACCTTTTTTATTAATTGTACAATATTTGACACGGATAGTGCTCACTTTGTTGGTGTAACTTAATAAATATTCTTTCGTCATCACCATCGATCCACTACTACTACTACTGGTCGAGGATCTCCTCTCAGAATTGAGAACAGTTAGATCATAGCTCACACTTCTTAATGCATTTTCTACGCAACCTATTTATAATAAATTGAAATTATAATATAAAATCGCTTTCAAAGGCGTGCCTGTATTTAGTAGAAAGCAAGCGAGTGCGGGCGGGTGCATCGAGCGCATGCAGCGCTTCGCAGCGCAGCAGGTCCAGCGGGCGCAGTTGCGGCCGCAAGCGCCGCAGCGCTATGCGCAAGCACGCGGCCGCAGCGAGGTACCGCCGCGCCTCGCCCTCGATCTCCGGGTCCGCCACCACCTGTCGGTGTTTAAAAATTCACCATACGGAAGTTGCTGATTGTCGTCACTAGGGGCGCCAACTGCATGCCGCTCGGTAAAGTTTGAGAAGTAGAATGTAACATAACTTTACATGATTCAAAAATACAATGTTAACGCTGACAATGATCAATCAATTCAAGTCATTTAGTTTGCATAAGCACAGGTACCAGTGTAATTAATAAATTAGGACAGTGCTGTATATTTTATTATAACAAGTATGAAAATATTAATTTAATAACAAGTGTCCCTCTAAATTTGTCAACTTCATATTATTCTATAATTAAATAACTTTACATTCCGGCATACATTACCTACTCTACGGCATTCAGACAAAGAGTCTTCTACAATACTTTCGTTCGAGCGCACATTGTCCTAATGTATGTTCCAATTTATTGCATAAAACTTTTAGAAGCTAACAAAGCCAAATGCTCGTACAATAAACCAGAAACGTATCAACAATTGGAACGTTATTTATAGTAACCACTAGTTAAACATTTTGGCATGCAATTACTTACCTTATCTAACTCCATAAGCAGGCTATCCAAGCTTTCGTCACACAGCTTTCCAACTTCAAATAATGTTACAGCGTGACTCTTGAGATCCTAAAATCACAGAATTAAAATTACTTTGCTATAAAGTTCATTTAATATAGTTCGACAGTACGTACAGTGACGTACCGCGGCCGCCACCGCCCTAATTCGCCGTGAAACAACTCTTGTGTATCGATTGGAGAGATGCGGTTGCCAAAAACGAGACCATCTTAGTTCTCAGGAGTAAAGCCCTACGTAGATCGTAAGACCTCAAATAGGACTTTAGAAATTAGGTATGGATGTCCATGGGCTGCAGTGACCACTTATATCTGGTGGCCGTATCGCTCGTTTACTTCTCTTCTAAAATAAAAAAAAATACATTAACATTAACACGTTGACTGCGGCGGCTAATAGTGGAAAATATCCACCCGTGCGGCGCGCAACACAACAGGTGTGTTTCAGTACGGCGGCACACACCGTACGCGTGCGCGCGAGCCGCACGGGTGGCGCGGGCAGTAAAACATGACAGGTGCGTTTACCGCAGTCAATGTGTTAAGATTTAAATAAAGGTTCCATAAGTACCGGCGATAAATTGCCCATCATTAAATACGCAGCCAACGTTGAGTCAAACAACACGGCGACCCGCTGGCCGCCGCTGTTGTTGCTAGATGGTTCAGGTATTTCGTGAGAACTCTGTAAACACATAATTTATTTAAAAAATACCATGTACATTAAATATACTAAAAAAAATAACAAAAGAACCCATTGCCAGCTATACTATTACATATAAATGAATTTTGTTCTCTGCTTGTGCATGTGTAGTACGTGGGAGGGAGGGCGGTGCACACTGCATGTGGTAGGAATATATAAAACAAAATACATATTGGTCTGCCAAGTACTTTTGCTCTAACTTAGTCACATGGATATTTGCAAAGTAACGCATGATAATATTAACTATATAGGTGAATATTACCTGCTGGGATGTCGATGGAGTGTCTTTGAGAAGCACCGGCTCCATTTGCAAAGCATCTTCGTCAACGTTTGGATCAAATGTCAGAGGGGCTATTTGCCTGTAACTGAAAGTAGAAAGCTGATATTGATATGGCTAATATTAAATGTATATGCAGACCGTACCCATACTAGTCGGAAGCCCACCTTAGAATTTTGGAAAAGCTAGAGCGGTAGTATTTGGTAAGAGTCCATTAGGGTATTGGACGTTCAATTGTAATTTGTTTGGTATTCACTACTTTACTACTATGGTAATACTACTTTTAAACTACCGAAACTTGATCTTATCAGACGTCAGGAAAACTTTTTGTATGTTTTTTTTATTGATCTGCCGTCAATAAATAAATATAAAAACAATATAAAACCCTGATCTGCCATGCTTATACAGAATGTAGCCGATTTCGACAACTTGAGGTTTTCATAATCAGTAAAATACTAATTCAAAGTTTCACTATTTAAAAGTGCTCTATTCAATCTATTACTGATTAATCTGTTGCATAATAGCATATATAAGCAGTGATAGCCTCGTGGTTAAGATTCAGGCCTCTCACACTGGAGGACCAGGGTTCGAACCCCATACGTACCTCTGAATTTTCGAAGTTATGTGCATATTAGACATTAATTATCACTTGCTTTAACGGTGAAGGAAAACGTGAGGAAACCTGCATGCCTGAAAGTTCTCTGTAAAGTTCATGAAGGTTTGTGAAGTCTACCAATCCGCACTAGGCCAGCAAGGTGGACTGTGGCCTAACCCTCATTCTGTGAGGAGACCCGTGCCCAGCGATAGGACATTAATGGGTCGATGATAAATCGGTTGCATATAACGTCTAGCTATTAGCTAGTACTCATTTTTAAAATTACCCTCCATTTTGGCCATAACTTGAAAAGTGGTTTTTGTATATAAATTATAGATTGAGGACGACAGTGATGGTAAATAACCACCGCCGTCCATGGACATCTGCAATCAACACTAAACAGGATTATATTCCTGAGGTCGACCACGTATCGCTATCCTTGCGGACTAAGATAGCATACCTTGAGTATTTCTCAATATAACACGCTTTAAACCTGAACACAGCAGAACTGGACACTGCTGTTATAAGGTAAGCTAATATTGGTCAATACACACGGTTGGTGTTTGTGGACGGTGACCGCGTCCCGCCAGGAGGAGTGTTGCGGCGCGCCGGGTGGCGGCTGTAGGTTGTTGGCGAAGCCCAGCCGGCAGTACAGCGACACCGCCTGCTTCACCAGCTCACACTCCACCTGCACAGAAGCAAACGAGCCTTTATGTGCGTGCCGTATTGTCAGCATGCTGCTCATCATACGCGAATCGAATTTGATACTCGGCTGCGAGAAATCTGAGCGATTAATTTATATGCGTTTAGTAATTAATTGATTACATGTGTTAGTGTAAATCATGGTTGCACAGACTTATTAAGACTAAGGGCCACTCGGGCAAATCATGAACTGAAGGCGGGCCGGCCGCTAGAAATATAAGTAATTAAAGACAATTAATTTTTTTTTGGTTTTATTCTGGAATAGAATTCAATATTTTTCGAATGTATGAGAGTA
>DWKL01004755.1:0-10359 GCA_018249415.1 Phareas burnsi
TCTTCTTAGGTTATTATGTCAAATAAAACGTCACTTTGCCAGACAACTACTATCTGTTTTATTGAAAAAATAATGGAAAGATATATAATTAAACATCCCAATACTATTTAAACTATAAGTTATTCAAATAAAACGTAATTATATAAAAAGATAATGTGATTTTTTTAATCACTAATCAAGCATTTAAAAATCGATAAATAAATAAAGAAATCTGGTTTGCATAAATTCTTCGCACGACACTAGGACCGAGCAACAAATAACCATAGGCAATTGAACGAAAGATCGTCTTCCGGCAACCATCTTTTTAATTTCCCTTGTTGTCGTTGTCAGATCGGCGATTTTCTAAAAAGCCGTAACCATGGGTCGTATGCACGCACCTGGGTAATTTTCTTATATATTCACTAGTGAATACTATTATACAGCTGTGTAATATAAAGTTTACATATTATGGCGTTAAAAAGTTAATTGTGACTGTCTAACCTAGAGACGTGTCTCGGACCACATGGCGTGGTTTTCAAGCGGTGATTCTTGTGTTTCAGTAAGGGTATCTCCCAGTCGGCGCTGCCATACCGCCGCAGTGTCCCCACATGGTTGAAACTGACTGCTGATGATGTTAAGGAACAGATATTCAAACTGGGCAAGAAGGGCCTCACGCCCTCGCAAATCGGTATGTATTTATCTTTATATTCATTTCTCTACTCTAATTGCTAAACTGCAAATTATTCATAAGGATATGCAGTATGTTACTGTTTTTGAAACTATAAAATATAAGCTTAGAGTTTTAAAACTTAAATTTTATATTTCAAGATATCGTTTTTGTCTGACTTAACATTACGTTCTTTTTCCCAATTTCATTGTACTTTTAAGGATAAAATTTGTTCTTATAACATTTATCTAATATTTCTGATGTGTTGAGTTCATTTATATTAGTAAATCATATTTGTAACATTTGTATATGGACAAGATGGTTAGAATTATCTTGGAGATTTTATGATCTTCATTCTCTTATAAGTTCTGTGAAGTTCGTTAAAAATTAAAAAAAAACCCATATATTTTTTTATTTTGTAGTAGTAAATGGGCATGCGTAACATCTAGTGTTCAATGGTTACTGATATATAGCCTAAAAAGATCTGTAATCAACCCCAAGTAGCAAAATTATTCTGAGAATTAAGATGGTATGCTTCATGTAAAAACCAAAGAACAAACACTCTTCACAGGGAATCTTGGTGTGGGGCTATCGGGGTCATAGTCCTACACCAAGATTCTGTGTCGTGGATGCCATGGACACTTACAAGAACAAACACACACACACCCAGATTCAGAATACAAATCTAAATTCACCATTTCAATGTCTGACTGGCTGGAACTCGCACCTGAAATCTCTGCATATTAAACCCTATAATGACTACTGCATCCTTTGAGTCGTCAGATATATCTTTACTGTACTACAACACAGCAGTGTCACTGATGTTATAAGGCACAAATAGATGTCAGTAGTGTTGTAGTTGAAAAACAAATCTAATATTTCATTTTATGTCAAAAAAATCATTTTTCAGTGTATTAGACTTTACAAAAATTAGCTAATCAAAATAATTGATTACTCATGTCAGTGATCTAGGTATGATTCGGTCACAAAATCTCTAAAATGTTAATTTGTCATAATCTCTTTTTTGCAAAATACATTTAAAAAAAACATACATTTATGAAATAATTTTTTTTATCAAGAAAGCTCTTTAGCAGAGTGTATATTTTGCTAAAAGGTAATTCAGCAGTGTTTTTCGGTCATAATGTCGCTTTTTTATTCCCTCGGTAGATTTATAGCAGATGAAGAATTTCTCCTTAATTCAAGTTTAAAACTATGTTTTCTTTAATGTTAGTTTCTTTGTTAACATATTGGCTGTGGTAAATGCACCTCTGTCCAAGCCATTCGTGTGGATCGCATGCATATGGGGTTTGCCACCATACTGAACACACCTGTTGTGTTGCATGCCGCACAGGTGGATTGTTTTGAATATTAGCTGCCACAGTCAATGTGTTAAGTTTTTAAGTCTACTTAAAAAATAAACACACTATCATATTAATGTTTGTTTCATGCAATAGATACATCAGGGAGATGTTAGAGCTCTGCTTAGCTAATGATGGGGAAATAGGGAAAGCAACATTATGGGAACATTTTGCAAAAAATTTGTTTTTGATCAGTTGAAAAATTTCAACTGAACCTTAGGCTTAAACACAACCCCAAACAATCAAGCTAAATAATAATAATTCAATTACAGGTGTCATGCTTAGGGATTCTCATGGAGTTGCACAAGTCAGATTTGTTACTGGCAAGAAGATCCTCCGTATTATGAAGGCTATGGGTCTTGCTCCTGATCTACCAGAGGATCTGTACTACCTTATCAAAAAGGCTGTCGCTATGAGGAAACATTTGGAACGTAACAGGAAGGACAAGGACAGCAAATTCAGGTTGATTCTCGTTGAATCCAGAATCCACAGGCTGGCCCGCTACTACAAAACAAAGAGTGTGCTTCCCCCCAACTGGAAGTATGAATCGAGCACTGCATCTGCTCTTGTGGCTTAAGCTAAATATACTTTTTAACTAACCTCTCAATTTTTTTATTTTGAAGATTACACTTCCCAAGCATTTTTACCTTTTTTATGTCTAGTTTTTCTTTGTGAATCAACATGGAAATGTTTCATTCACTACAAATGCAATCTAAGTGATGAAACAATAAAAAAAAGTCTTCACTTATAATTTTCACTGGACTTTCTTCTATAGAGGAGACACTTGTAAATTAAAAATACATAAATATGGAAACCTACAAATCTAAATTCATTAAAGATGAAGATTGAACTTAATATAGCAGACTGGTATATATGTATATCATCATCATCATCATGAACTCATTAATGTCCCACTGCAGGACATTGGTCTCTCAGAATGACAAGGATTAGGTCATACTCTACCATGTTGGCCAAGTGTGGATTGGTAAACTTCATACACCAAAAACTTTATGAAGAACTCATGGATGTGTAGGTTTCCCCATGATGTTTACTTTTATCTTTAAAGCAAGTGATAATTTATAATACACACAACTACAATAAATCAGAGGTATGTGCAGGATTTCAACTCTGGATACCTGGTATGAGAGGTCGAAAGCTTAACCACTAGACTATCGTGGCTTATATATCTATTTCAATGGCTGTTAACCATGGAACTAAGGAGATCATAAAATTCTTGAATTATAGCAGAAATTACCGAATAGAAGTTTATTTAACTATAGTGTGGCAGATAAAATTTTATGCTAATATTATCACAGAAATTATAATTGAATAGTGGAGTAACCATTTATTTATCATGAGTATGTATGAAGTTGAAATGAGCAAATGGGCATTCAGTCAAGTGACCATTGTCACTGATGAACTTCTGTAAATATGATGAATATCCTCTCGAAAAGATCATGTGTTTCTGCTATTGAGGACTAGATCAAAAGATACCAAACAGAAAATTAAGCATTACAGCTTTGAAACAGAAATAAATATGGTAATACTTGGTCATGCTCTCATGAAGAAAGTTAAATATTATCTCTCTCTATGTACTGTACAAAGTATTTCCTCCCTTTAGGAAATATAAGGATATCGCAAATTAATAGACTAATAAGATGATTAAAAAGACTAGAAAACTTACAAATTTAATTTAATTTATCATATACTATATACAATTATATACATTTTCATTCTTAACAATCAGGAATATATACAGTGTAAACAGCTTAACAGTCATATTTTTTATGGATAGTTTTGACCAGTATTTGATCTACTCAAAGCTATCTATCAGCTTCTGCTGATTCTTGGAGCTGAAATTATTATTTCAGTTTCGAAATTATTTGGACAAATTCGAAAAATACATACTAGATAGCTGTTCAATCTGTACAAATGTAAAAAGACACTCATAGAACCTTTATAAAATCAATTATTTCTATTTTAGTTTTAATAACTATATTAACATTTGAGCTAAGATACTATGAATATATTAAGTAATTGAGTGTACATATAAACAAATGAAGACTTCATCATTAACTTATTACTATCGCAGTACTAAACATGGTTTTTTTTTTTTCAGAATGAGAAGGGCAAATCCACCTGCCATTCCACACAGGCTAAGTGTAGTTTAATAGACTTCGCATATTTAAGAACATTATGAAGACTTCTCAAGCATGTAGATTCAAGCAATGTTCTTTTGTCACAGAAAATCACACTGACAAATTTTCAGTTCATCGCAGATGACTCCGAGGTATACCAAAATTTATGACTATAGTTCAATCAATCACATCAATTCAGTTAAAGAAAACATCATTACAAGAAAATAAGTTATTAACTGTAAAAAACTGTTAAATCACATCTACATTATACAACCATTATCTTGGATATTTTTTTTGATTCTGTACAAGAACATGACATGAATATAAATATTCTATGAGGAAAACAATTTTAATTATTACAAAATATACAATGAGGTTTAAACATATGGATTCCAATTGCTCCCATCTTCTGGGTGTAAACTGTTCGTAATTAAGAGAACTACGTCTACTATCCACCAAATACCCAACCCGCCCAGTGTTAGCAACTTGCCAACTGCTGTCCCTGTCTGACCAAGGCAAAACCGATCCATGCCTAGAAAACCTAAAAGAATACTATATATTAGAGTGGTCGTAAAGTAGTGTCCAGAGTACCGCACGCAGGGGAAGCCGTCACGTAGAAAACTCCGGCTGCCGAAACACTCTATGCCCTCTAGGGCTTTACACTGCACTTTTGTCATTTCTACTTCTTCGTATCGCACACCACCGAATTTAACACAGCCATGACCGACTGCTTGCCTCGCTGTCGTGTTACCTTTATGATCCACAGGCTCGTCACAATCTAAGAATTCCAACGGTAGGAAATTACATCGCACGAGAGGTCCCAGTGGTCGGTATGGTTCCTTAGAATAAGGGTCACTTTCGGATATTGTACCTCGAATTATCGTTAGCAGCGCTAAAGCAATGGCTGGAGGGAAGTTCATTGTTCAAATTTCTTTAACTGATTAATCCTGCGAATTATAATCATATTAGATCTTATTTTTGTACAAACCAAAACATTTTTAAAGTCGACACTCAGATTCGACTTGACGTTTAATATGTCAACATCAAACGATATAACGTTTACAACACATTTATATTCCACTAAATGAACAAAACGTCTGAAACTTGACAACGAATAATTTTAAGTGCGTTATAGATTATTGTAAACCTTTATTGAAACAAATCACATTATGAACAAATCTTACTTGATGTAGTCATTTATTTTAAATATTTTTTTAATAACAAAATGCGCATATACACTCATTGTATCGTTTGTGCACGGTCCATAAATGAGAAATAAAGTTTCTGACAAACCGGTGTCAATTAGACGGCCGTCTGTTGTCATTTGTCATTGTGAGATAGTTCTTGCGATCTTTTTGTGATGAATTTCTTTTTCGCAATACCAAAAAGTTAAGTGTAGTTTGGTAAAATGGAGGTTTTCAATAAGTTTTACTCGTCCGTCAGCAACACAGTGTCACAGTTATCAGGTGTCTTGCCTGGAAACCCAGTTACAAGAGAATTCGAAGCCACTCAATACATCGCCAGTGCTGGTCCGGGTAATATAAATGTATAGTTACATAGAAAATTACCTGATCTAATCTAGTAGATTCTGAGAACCTATGACTGTGATATTTAATACAAATTGCAATCCTGCAAATATTTATACAATTAATATTTTATATCTTAGGAGTACACAGCTTTGGCTATAGGAGTTCTTCATGCTTGTCTAATAAATTAAAAAGGAAAGTTGTATTTATTTAATTATTATGTTGTTGTAGTATAAGATAAAATGATTTTAGATTTGTCTCTTATTGTAATCCACTTACATAACGTTTATTATTTCTGGCCAAATTACAAGAGATGTTTAATATAGCCCCAGAAATAACCAGCTGTTAAATTAAGTATATTTTTGTTGTTTTGAAGGTCAAATATTTACTTAATACTACTTAATCTTAGTAAGAAAAGCTTAATAATGATAAACTTCATTCAATTCTTGACCATAGCATTCATCATCATTCAAAGCAGTTGTTACATCTGAAATTGTTTTTACACTATCATTGATTATAAAAATTCAAATAGCATGAAAAGTGACTGTACAGATTGATGATGACAGTAACCCTCACACAAATGACAGTAACCCTCACACATCTAGAAACCCAAAAACAGACATCTAAATATAAAACAAATTATTAAATATAAATTCATAGGTGTAGTTTCAAAGGCAAGTTTTCTTTTAATAGAGTAAAGTTAATTTCTGATATGCACATAACTTCGAAAAATTAGAGGTACATGCGGTATTCGAAACCCAGTTACTTGATGTGAGTAATTGGAATTAATTTATCACTTGCTTTAAATGTGAAGGAAAACATTGTGAGGAAACCGAAAGACATCTGAGTGTCGTTTGTAAAGTTCTGGAAGGTTTGTTAAGTCTACCAAACTGGACTTGGCCAGTGTGGTGGACTACGGTCTAACTCTTCTTGTTCTGAGAGAAGACTTGTACCTAGCTATGGGACATTCAAGGGTTCATGATGGTGGAATAACTTTTTTATAAATTTTTTATGTAGTTGTGTCATCCATTGAAAATGTACAAATTTATTTTAATGCAGGACTATTGTGGAAAGTTTATAAAGGCTACAAGAAATCCACGAAACAAGAGGCGTCAATATTTGTATTTGAAAAAAAACAATTGGACAGATGGTCGCGGGCAGACAGAGACATCATGCTGGAGATCCTCAAAAGAGGAATAACACAATTGACAAAGCTACGTCATCCACAGATACTCACTGTTCAACACAGTCTCGAAGAAAGCAGAGAGAGTTTGGCATTTGCTACAGAACCAGTCTTCGCAAGCCTTGCCAACATTTTGGGCAACACAGAAAACATGCCACAACCCATTCCTAATCACTTACTCAATTATAAATTGTATGAAGTCGAAATAAAGTATGGTTTAATGCAAGTAGCTGAGGGGTTAGCATTTCTACACAATGATGTAAAGCTTCTCCATCATAATATATGTCCTGAATCAATTGTAGTAAATCAGCAGGGTGCATGGAAGATATTTGGTTTTGATTTCTGCATTGCGAATCAGAGTTCACCAGGTACGGTGACTTTTTGGCCGTTCAATGAGTACTGTCAAGCCATGCATGCATTGACCCAACCACCTTTGGACTATTTAGCCCCAGAATATGTTCTAACAGCCTCACATTCGCAGGCCAGCGATATTTACTCCCTTGGTATGCTGGTATATGCTTTACACAGCACTGGACATCAAACTCTGGGCAATATTGGCAATGACTATTCTAAATTTAAGCGTTTCGCTAATGAGATACGGAATCTACCTCAGTCTCGGTTGTTATGTGTCACTGAAGGTCTGAGGGAATATGTCAAGTTGATGTTGAATGTGACACCAGAGTTAAGGCCGGATCCTCATCAGTTTTTAAAGGTTTGTATCTAATATAGAATTAGAATACTAATTTAGAACTCCAAATCCAGTTTTTATAGACTTCAGTATCCTACAGTTTTGACAAACAGTTTAATAGGTGGTTGTACTATAGTTCATCCGGAAATGTACTACCACTACCCTTAAAATCTCCCATGAAGCAGTTCTTGTGTTTTGGTTGGAAATGTGTGTTTAGTACTCAGTAATAGTAACACATCTACGTACGGCCTCAGGTGGGACCTCAGTCCTGTTTGAGTTTATATGTAGATGTCCATGGGCTACAGTGGCCTCTTAACATCTATCATATATTAGCTAATCTTCTTACATTAAAATAGTAATAATTTTTATTAAATGAGATTCTATGACCTAAACTGCATGGTTTCCAGGTTTGCAATTAAATAAATCTTGCATTTCTAGTTATTACTCTTCTTATTGTGGCTTTTATGGTTTTTAAATCTAATGAAAAATTATCAAACATCTATTTCAGATCCCATATTTCGAAGACATTGGTGTGAAAACTTTAAACTACCTGGACTCTATGTTCCAATGGGATAACTTACAGAAGTCCCAGTTTTACAAGGGCCTCCCGCAAATTATCCAGAAAATGCCCCACAGGATATGCATATATCGAATCTTGCCTTGTCTGACGAAAGAGTTTGTCAATCCGCCAATGGTTCCATTTGTTCTGCCTAACGTATTGTTGATTGCCGAGAATTCTACAAAAGAGGAATATGTCAAATACATTCTGCCCGTTCTGAAACCGGTGATGCTGATTCAAGATCCCATTCAGATTTTGCTGATTTTCATGCAGAAGATGGAGCTATTGCTAAAATTAACGCCCGGTGAAGAAGTAAAGAGTGATATTCTACCAATGTTGTACCGAGCGTTGGAGTCGGATGCCCAGCAGATCCAAGAGCTTTGTTTGTCAGTGTTGCCAACGTTCGCGTCGTTAATCGATTACCCCGCGATGAAGAACGCTCTACTGCCGAGAATCAAGAAGTTGTGTATCGGCACGAACTACATATCAGTGCGAGTAAATTGTCTGCTTTGTTTGGGCAAACTTTTGGAGCATCTGGACAAGTGGCTGGTGTTAGATGAGATTATACCGTTCCTACCGCAAATACCGTCGAGAGAACCAGCTGTACTAATGGGAATTTTAGGTAAGAGACATCTTAAAACATTGTATTCAAGGTTCTATTAGGAATAATTCCTAACTTGATAAAAATAATATTATACACAAACATGTAGACATCCGGAGCTGACATGTAGGCTTTCAGTGTAGGCCTTATCTGGAAGCTCAGTCTCTTAGTGCTATGGAGAGAGCTATGCTTGATATTTCGCTATGTAACTGAATTCGTAATTTTTTATATTATGTAACGAGTACTCACGATTTGCGGTTTTTGAATTGCCTATATTTTGAATGAATTCGTAATGCTGAAACCCATAGATGAACTAAACTTAATGATATAGCTCTCATGTTTAGTAGACTAAAGTGGTAATGGGCTGGTCACAGGCCAGACGACTGATAACTGTTGGAAAACCACGTATCTATTAGCCTTTAGAAGTCCACTACTGGACATAGACCCTACATGCTATCTTTCCGACCGATCCTGTGCTTTCTGAGATAAATGGTTCCCTGCTGTTTAGATCATCGGTCCGCCAAGTCAAAATATAATATCTGAAGATCCAATCTTTTTTACATGTCAGTGTGTGGTCAAATTTTTAGTCAAAATTAGTTAGTCTGGTATAATCACTGAAGCTCTTACATGAGGTATTAACTTACAACATATGGGGTATGTATTGATGACATATCTGAGATCAGTTGTCAGCTATGAATTCTATACTAGCTGTAAAATAGGCTTATAATTGGGCATGATTAACACATACAACTCTTTTTTTTTATGTGAGAAAAGTATCAAACGAGCGTGCAGGCCACCTGATGTTAAGTGGTCACTGCAGCCCATGGACACCAACAATCATCCTCAAATAGGATTGACGTTCTATCTGAGGCCATACGTAGATGCATTACTACTCCTGTGGACTGAGATAATCGCCTTGTTGTACCTGTACCTACCGCAACTCTCCAACTGAATCACAGGAATTGCTTTTCGCCAGTTCATGAGGGCCGATATTTAATATTATCTCCACCGACAAAGTTTTTCACGAAGTTCCAATTAGAATATATTGTCATTTTTAATTCATTTTTGCCAGGTATCTATAAACTGGCCCTTAGTCACAAAAAGCTGGGCATAACTAAAGAGGTCATGGCAACAAAGGTTCTGCCTTTCCTGATACCACTTTGCGTGGAGAATGGCTTGACCTTGAACCAGTTCAATGCACTCATATCACTGGTAAAACAGATGATCTCGAAGGTGGAGACTGAGCATAGAGCCAAGCTGGAGCAACTCAACTCAATACAAAATGAGTCTAAGTAAGTTTGTCAACATTTGCTAGATTTTCCTCTTTTAGGATACAGACATACATTTTTGAGAAAGGACTATCCTGTACAATCTTCTATCTTTTCTGATTTCTGTTGATTTGGTTTATACCAGAGATTTTTAATATAAGCTAATCAATACATACAGATACAAAATTTTGGTATAGTACAAATAATTATATATATATATTATGAGCTCGGAAAACGGTAGTTATTTCTAAACCATAAAAATATCCAGGTTTATGTATTTCTGTATAAATTTATAGCCAACTTGTTTTTCTCAAACCACTTAAACAGAATGAGTTAAAATGAATGTTATCTATTGCATGAATATATTATTTTATAGTTACAACATAATTTCT
>DWKL01004756.1:0-10359 GCA_018249415.1 Phareas burnsi
TCGTAGAAACACGAAAGGTATCTTTGCCTATTAATTATTATCACAGTAATGAATAAAATACAACCAGAAGAAGTTTATCAACACATAACAACGCCCGTGAAATGTAACTAACAAAAATAATTATTTATTGATATACATATGTATGTTGGCTGATAAAATACGGAACATTTTTTTCCTTTCAGACGACCCGCGTGGCGCGGCGGTTACCATATCGGTCTGACAGGCAAAGTGTTCCGGGTTCGAGTCCCGGTCAAGCAGACATCCAAATGATGAGTTTAGATTTCGGTTCTGGGTGTGGGTGTTTGTGTATTCGGCTTATATATATCCATGGCACCCACAACACAGGGAATCCTACGGTTGGGCTGTGACTATAGAAAGTGTTTGTTTGTACCTTCCATCTGGACACCTTTATCGTGACTCTTTCAAATTTGAATACCTCTTTTCTTGACTCAAGTTAAAAATTATCAGGTGGGAAGTTCCGAGATCTCTTCCACTCCGATGGGCCAACAGATTAAAGTCAGAACGAGAAGGCGAAACTCGGCTATGTAGATGCCTATTGTTGTACGTTGTTTGAAAATCATTTGTTCAACATCTGAATTTGTTTTTCTTAACAAATACCGCCTGCATGAACTATGAAATCGAGCCATTTCTTATGAGAACCATGCTCTAGAAACAAAAATACATATATTTTTATTTGTTAATATAATCGTCTTTACATGTTGTCTCTATAATGTATACATATAAACATCTGTATTTATTTAATTTTGAATAAAATTTTAAACATTATATTGTTTAATAAGAAGTATTTTGATCATAGATATTATTCCTCTTAGAAATCTATTAATTGAAGTTGTGTAACCATTTATTCGACTTTCGACGTAACAACAGAACGTAAGTTTTGTTTGAGGTTAGATGCAAGTGTTCATGGGCTGCAGTGACCACTTAACATTAGGCGGTCTGCACACTCGTTTGCTTTTCTTCAAACATAAAAAGAAAAAAAAAGAAACTCATTAGCTACATCATTTGTACGATCGTTGGTACTTTGAGAAGTCTTTAAATGAAGGTGTTCTATATTGAATTGTCTTCGCGCTTTATTAAGGTTTCTGGTCCAAGAAATAAGTTATGATATTCAGCGGGGTAACCCAGTGCCTTGGGTACACTATAAGCAGGAACTGAAAGAAGCTCAGTAAAAAAAAAAAACTATTTTTTTATCTCAAATTCCGCGAAAAATCGCAGGTGGCAACTTCGAATCTCTTCCATTTCAGCGAACCTCGATATTAAACTGAGAACGAAGGTAAAAATTCTGAACAAAGACACCCGCTGTTGGCGAATATTTCTCTAATTTACCAACTTTCCCCTTTGCGAACTGTTGTAAAGTTTTTTTATTAAACTAGCCTTCTGGACCCGATTCTTTGCTTGAACATTTAATTTGTTCCTAAAGTGTTGTAAAGGTGACGTATAAAATTTTAATATAATTTTAGGTGTAAATTGATAACAATAGAATTAAATAACTCACTGAGAACTATCAGCTTGACGCAATGTAAGAAAAGAAAAGGTAGAAAAGTTCATAGCTCCGCAGTAGGATTTCCTAGTCAAAGGTGGAGGCACCACCTAGGTCCGGAGTAGAATTCTAAATTCATCATTTAGGTGTCTGCTTGACCTGGGATCACACCCGGATCCTGTGAGGAGGATCATGGTGATGGTTCCGCGTGAATAGTTCCTCAACGACTTGAGTAGCAACGCATCTGTGGCCGACCTCATTCAATCTTATTTGGGGGTCAAATTTACGTGGGCGGCAATATACTTCACATACATTTGAGGTCATTATGTAGAACTCACAGTCATGCAGGTTTTCTTGTGATGTTTTCTTTCAAAGTCAAAACAATTGACAGTTAGTAGATTTAGGAAAATCAGAGATTACCTGAAAACAGCCACAGACCTCAAGCGTAAAGGGCTAAAATGTTACCACTGGACAATATTATAATAAATGAGATGAATTTTTTTTAATAATTTATAACAGTATACAGCTTTGCCTAATAGTGTACAATAGATTTGGAAGGGACAAAACATATTCAGAAAAAAATCACCCCAATTTATAGTGCAATCATCGGATACAGTTTAAGAATAGAGTTATTTTTAAGTTGAAACAATTTATAAAGACCACCCATTTAGCGCAGTGGTTGCCCTACCCGCCTGACGCGCACAAGATTCCGGGTGCGATTCCCAGCCAAGCAGACATCTAAATGATGAATTTAGATTTCTATTCTGGATCTGGGTGTTTATGTACTTGTTTTCTAGTATAAATATGTTTGTCCTAATTCTAACGCTACACTCTTAACTCCATACTAGGGTTCCCTATGTCGTGGTTGCCATGGACGACGAACGTAGATCATCATCAACCCATGACTGTCCTAATGAGCACGGGCGTCCGCTCAGAATGAGAAGTGTCTGGCAATAGTTCACTAAGCTGGCCAAGAGGGTTGGTAACGTATCTTTGAGAACTTTACCGAATACTTTCAGGTGTGTTGGTTACGTCAAAGCGCGCGGACCCCGCGGCTTGCGTAGATCGTAACCGATTGACGAAGTTAAGCAACGTCGCGGTTGGAAGTTGGATGGGTGACCGCTAGTGGCTAAATTCATGCGCGCTTCCGTGATTCGCAGGGCAAGTAACGCCGTCGGTTCCGGTTGTTATCATTAGATAGCAATTAAACCTTGTCGAAGGGCTTGTGGGCGGTTTGAAAACATTCGACATGGGTTGACCACTAATCCGTATCTCCACTAAACCGAATTAGAGAAGCAAGGTGGAGTATGCTCTAGGTCTTCCCCAGTCGTGGAAAGACGCCCGTGTCCAACAATGAGACATCAAAAGGGTTGGAGTCAGATATCCTCACAATGTTTTCCTTCATGTGTAAAGCAAGTGATCATCAATTTCTAATACGTTTTTTTATGTGAGAAACATCGCAAACGCTTGTACGAGCCACCTGATGATAAGTAGCCAGTGCAGTCCATGGACACCTACATCTAATTTCAAATAGAACTGAAGTCCAGAGATCGTGCGCAGATGCATCACTACTCCTGAGGACTAAGACGGTCGCCTTGTTATAAGTGTACTCGGCTACCGTATCTCTCTAACCAAAACATAAGAGTTTATTCACGGTGAATTATGAGTGAAGCGATGATACCTCCCCGGAGGATTATAGTTTTATCACCTATTAAACCTATTAAACGTACAGAACTTAGAACTTGCCACTAGGCTATCATAGCTCAAGGAAATGTCAGGGTGGGGTCGAACCCAGACCACTTACACGGCCGAAATTTACCACAAAGCTAGCAGGGTTTAAAATAAACACGGCCTGTACCTACGTATCATAATCCACGCGGGCATACCCGCAAACGGATCCTAGAGAAACGTATAATAAACGCTTCAGTAGCAATTCAGTTTTACATTAATTATTTACTCCGCAAACTGTCCTTTCCACGCGAAAACGCACCTACATTAAACTCTACATTACAGATAAAATAGAGCTCTGCAAATTATTCGTCGATCGTATATAAACTGTATATTTTAAACCACCACCGGCTATGTGGTGTCACGCACACATGCATACATACCCCGTCTCTACATGTACATAGTCATCTCGCGCGAATGGGGGTGTACGGGGGGATAGTGGAAATCAATACAATCATTGCGACGCAACCTACAATGATGCCGTGACAACCTCGCGGATGGTACTTTATAGGGTATATAATATGTATGTAGATTAGGTTGGGGCTAATGGACGAGCATACATCTTGAAGCTGAGATGAGATGCATGTGTAATGTGGATGCTGGAGAGCTAAGGGATGACTGTCGAACTCTATTTAGAATTACAAAAGTTGGTTTTACGTAAAGTCAAAGGTTGCAAAGCTTTCCGATATTCTGTTCCACAGGAACCGCCGCTACACATTTTTGTGTCTTCTAACAGCAGTGTTGAACGCTACTGTGTTTTGGTGTAAAGTCTAAGTTTGATAATTATAAGACACACAACGCATTCTAATTTAGTCCTCAAGAAAAAATAAAAAAATATTTACTACACACTCGTACTACGTAAGTAGAGCCATAGTTTGTCTGGAGAGGTTCCATCGCCGCCCGTATAGTCCGCCGTGAAGCAATTCTTGTGTTTCGGTTGGAGATGTGCGGCTGCCGGGTACAGTTAAAGCGAGGGGACCATCTTAGTCCTCAGGAGTACGCTTCTCCGTACGATTTTAAATAGGACTACAATCCGATTTGAGGTAGATGTGGGTGTCCATGGGTTGCAGTCACCACTTAAGATTCGGTGGCCAGCACGCTCGCTTGTAATTATTCGCACATGAAACCAATTTAGGGTACTCTGTGTCGTGGGTGCCCTGGGCACTTACAAAGACGAGTGTATACACACCCAGATCCAGAGCAGAATTGTGAATGATCGTTTAGATGCTTGCTTGGCCGAGAATTCGACCCGAAACGTGTCAAACCGTGGTGACCGCTGCGCAACGTGAGTCGTCAACAGTCACTTAACTCGATCCTTCTCAAAAAGTTCGGGTATCTGGAGATATCTCCCCCTTCCCCCTCCCCCTTCAAACAAAAATACTACCATTGCTTACGGACTGCATGCTCGTTTTCTAATTCGCGTTTATAAAAACAATCCTGAGTTATTTTTATAATAAGACTGACTCATAAATTGAAATGACATTTTAACGCTTTCTACACTAACAGACCCTCATTAGCATACCCTACCCTACCGTAGGGCCATAGACACATACAAGACGAGGGCACGAACAACGAGACCTTGAACAGAAATCTAAATTCAATGTTTAGATGTCTGCCCGGCCGGGATACGAACGCGAAACCCTCGGCGTGTCAGACCGAAATCGGCCGCTGTGTTACGCGGGTCCTCTTTGATTATACTGTTATAAAACATAGCATTTAACTTGAAAAATTAATTGGATACTCAATTCTAATTTATGAAATAGCCGTCTTTGGTATACTGTTAAAATATGTAGACAATTTATTCTAATATCATTTTACGACAATGGGATGCACAGCGCCATTCAATTACCAACTTTATATCGATGCGCATAAGATCTTATTACGTCAACCGCAAGGAAAACTATACTAAAAGCCTAAATAGTATATCTCACGGAAGTACGAAACGTATGTATATGTGGGGTAGTTGGGGTAAATGGGCTAGCACATGAAACTTGAATACGTCCAACATATAGCTAGATGTTTAACTAGATGATTTATAAGTGCTATCTACTCTCGGTGCAGTGTTTGACGGTGACCACCGAATCGCCGATTTCTAATCTTCGATTATAAGTTGATTAGACAGACAATCGCCTAGGTTAAATATATACACGAAAATAACCGTCAATTAACGGAAGTATCCGTTAATTGACGGTTATCGTTACACTTTATACAACAAAAAAATATACGTATTATAACAGATTTAATATGCACTACTTTTCCTCCACTACTGCTGCACTACTGTTGCACTACTTAAAAAAAAAGTCAAAATCAATATAATTATTCCGTTTAATTTAATTGACTTAACGATAAGATATGTTTATTTCTTGTTTGTATTACACGCTTTGTTTCTAAGTTAATGTTTATTTCATTATCGTCAACCGATTACTGTCCCACTGCTGGGCGCGGTTCTCCGTAGAATGAGAACGGTTAGGTCGCCATGCTGCTCTAGTACGGATTGGACTTCACACGCCTTTGAGAACTTTACGAAGAACTCTCAGTCGTGTAGGTTTCTTCCCGACGTGTTCCTTTACCGTGCGAATGCTAGATCATTTTTAATACGCACATAATATAGAAAAAATCAGAGGTGCGTGCGGTATTCGAACCCCGGCCCCCCAGAGTGCGAAGCTGGAATCTTACAAATTTTGTCATTGCTCCGTATGACTTCCAACGGTTATATATACTCATATTATTTTGTTATTTCTACAAACAGATGACACAACATTTGTTATATTATTCGGCATAATTTGATATCACGTTAACTTAATACAAAACTCTTAAGCGCAGGTTTCCTTCGGATTTTCCTGCAAACTTTTAAAGTAAACAAATATATTAAATAGAGCAGCTATGTCTTGTTGTTGTGTCGTACGAAACATTTCTTTTGTTTCAATTCTGTCGTTTTTACACGGCTATATAAAGCACTGGTTTTACCCTTAGATATTAGCGATGCGGACAGCGAAGAGATTAGGTAGTTTTATCAAAGCGAGCTCCGAATACTGTTTGGCTGCAACGCTTTTATATGTCACACTGCTGGGAAGGATCTCTTCTCACAATTGGAGAAGGCTTGGAGTTTATTCTACCACGCTGCTCCAAGTATGATGCATCTACGTACAACCTCAGATGGAACATCTGTTATATTTAAAATTCCATGTGGATGTCCATTGGCTGCAGTGATCACTTAAATCAGGTGGCCTGCCTCGATTAAATATCAACCCATTAATGTCCCACTATTGGGCACGGGTCACCTCTCAGAATGAAAAGGGTCAGGCCATAGTCCACGACATTGGCCAAGCGTTAATTTGTAGACTACGCACAGCTTCAAGAGCTTAATAGAGAACTCTCAGATGTGTAGGTTTCCTCAAGATGATTTCCTTCGCCGTTAAAGCAAGTGATTTATTTTTTATACGCACATAACTTTAAAAATCGGAGGTGCGTGTGGGATTCGAACCCCGGACCCCCAGTGTAGAAGGCCGGAATCTTAACCACTAGGCTATCACTGCTGCTACCTCGTTTACTACTCTTCAAACATAAAAAAAAAATGTGTAGCATTTTATAAAATTAATATTCATTCGTCCATGTTTTCTCGCACTCAAGTGCGCAAGTGCCTAAGGCCGAGTTCATCGAAATGTTTTTTGTCTCATTGTCATGCAAACTCGCTGAAATAATTGACAACACAACAAAAAGGCCCATCGGCTGTTTTTCGTCCATTCGGCCCTATTAAGAACGACTCGTAGTCAAGTAAGTACATAATAAGTGTTTTTGTTTCAAGATTTTTGTTTGTTTTGTTTGAATCAAGTTAATTGGTTTTGTCCTAATGTGGCACGGTGCGTATATTTTATGACTTTGAATTATTTACTTACTTAGTACCTACGGAATTCATAATCAGATATTTATTGTTCAATTAATTTTATATTCATATTAATTAGCTCGAAAGGTGGTAGAACTATAGTTCGTCCGGGGAAGTACCACCGCCGCCTTCACAATCCGCCGTGAAGCAGTTTTTGTGTATCAGTTGGAGAGGTGCGGTTGCCTGGCACACTTACAGCGAGGCAACCATCTTAGACCTCAGGAATAGTGACGCATCTATGTACGATCTCAAACAGAACTTCAGTTTTATTTGAGATCGTACATAGTTGTTTGAAGGAGAGCTCTTTTCGCACCTTTCTTGAACCCCATGTCATAGCGTACCGGGAATACTTCAGGAGGAAGTACACTTGCCAGTGAGGCGACCATTTTAGTCCTCCGGAGTAGTGGCGCATCGTATGACATCAGATAGGACTTCAGATCGGTTTGAAGTTAGATGTAGATATCCAGACTGCAGTGACCACTTAGCATCCGGAAGCCTACCTATAATCTCATTTAGTAGCAAACGAACGTGCAGGTCTTCGTAGATAAAAATATATCCGCTAACACCATTCCGTTCTATTCCTAAAACCACACAGTACTATGGTTCCTAACATAATTGAGTACCTCCACTGTAATTAACCGTTCGCCGTGAGTTGAACAAAGCTTATGTTTTGTTCGTAATAATACATAATGGTGGTGTATGGGGTTTTAAATAATGTCGCAGGGAACAGGGGTGATACTTTCCGACAATATAAGAAACTAGTGAAGACGGCAGTCGATAATTTGTTTCGTTGGCGTCAGTAATTATATGGGTATAAAGTTAAAGGATGTTTTTTTCTTAGATCGACTTTACTTTACTTAAGTACTTCTTTATTTTCATTTCCATGTTGTATTTCGTAAATTTAAAGTACCCTAACATCCAGACCCATAACAGATGTCTATTAATAATATTTCGATCGTTATTCAACTCTGGGTCTCCCCCGTTCCTCTATATCGAGATTTTCCATAATCATAATGTTTTAAAAGAGATTGTTCCCTAAATCTGATACGTAGAGGATTCTAGGTTCGATTCCCGTCTAGGCAGATATCTAAATGATAAATTAAAATTTCTGTTCTGGGTCTGGGTGTTTTCGTTGTCTTTGTAAGCGTTCATGGCACGCACCACATAGGGAATCCTAGTGGAGTTCTATGAGTATAGAAAACCTCCGTTTTAAATTAAAAGTATATTGGTATGCATCATGGGTTCTAATGGCCACTGATACTAACAATAACTTGCCTTTGTTGAATATAACCTATTCCAAAAAGTATAAACAAATTTATAAAAAGAACTTTCCCATATAAATGAGTACCTACATAAATTCGCACCTCTCATGTCAAACAATAAATAACCGACTCTACAACGCACAGACAAGCAAACTGACAATTAAAGGCCGCATTACTCTACGACCAATCGTAGAGAATAAATAAATTTTTAATTACAATCGCTTATTTATGCCTTCGTGTGTGAAAAAACGTGGGAACTGCGACATGGTAATAATGGGTGTGGGGAGGTGTTAACACACTTCTGTGCTTAATGTTGGTGCCTTGCTACTCTTTGCCGGTTTTTAACTGTGGATTAAAATATTTTTTAATGCTACATACAATTCTAATATGTTTATAGACTCTTAAGGTTCTGTTTAACGAGATTGGGATATTAGTGGTGATTGTGCAATTCCAAATTTGATTTTGAAAATCGAAGATCCCTTTTTATTTATACAGTTATGATTGTTGTCGTTTGATTTTGTATGTTTACGGGAGCCTTAAATATTGTATCAGTTAATCAATTTAGAAAGTTAAGTCTAACATAATTAAGAAACATACATTTCTCCATAATGTTTTTAAATATCAGGCGTATTCGGAGCTTTAACTCCTTTGTTACGGTTAATCTGCCCAGCGTTGGGATAATAGTGTATGTATATAATAGTGATCATAATTTCAAGTTTATGATTGTATTATCTACTAGGATATTACAACAAATCAAATATTATAGAGTAGATCAAACAAACAAACGCTTTCTACATTCATAACCCCACACTAGGGTTTCTACCCAGTGTCATGGATGCCATGGGCCTATACAAGGCGATTGCACAAACACCCAGACCCAGAACAAACATCCAAATTCATCATTTAGATGCCTGCCTTACCGGGAATCGAACCTGGAACCTTTTGAATGTCATATCTGTACAGCAACCGCTGCGCCACGCGTGTCAAAACAAAATCTCTACTTAATTTCTAAGTCACTTTACAACTAAAAATATGAGGCCAAATAAAAAAATATAATCAATCAAACACAAATAGTCGCACAAACGATCCATTAACTTGTTAGGTAATAGAAAAAACTATGAATGAACGTTCGAATTATAATGTGCGATGGATGCCGCCGCCCATTGGCTATTTCGAACGTGGAAAAACACGTGATTTTTTTTTATTCTAAACAACGTAGAATGTACGTTGCCTCCAATCTCCGCTCCGATTGGTCGAGAGCCCGCGCTCGGCGCACCATTGGACAATTTTTTTCCCCCGTTAAACGTATACGGCCAGCGAAATTTTTTCCGCGGAAAACCCGGCCAATGAACGAACGTAGTTTTAATTATAAAAGTTGTTCTAGCCGCTCATTCTTTTTGCGGACGCCGGATTACCATAAGCGTATGGGTGTTTAAGGTAACCAGACATGTTAATAGAATTAATGCGTTTGTCGTATTGACGTCTGTGATATACTGCATTCCATACAAGACTAGCATTTATTTTATTGGTGGCTAAGATAATGACTATCTGTCTATTTTTAATAGCTTCGTTAAAGATTATACAAGTAAGTGAGTTATAAAATTTCATTTTAAGGTTTGAACGTGTGATTTTATATTAATGTAATAGTACAGGCATAGAGCCACTGTTTATATGTCGAGAGTTCTTAGATTCCCGATAGATGTGAATGTTTGTGCGGTGGACAAATGTTTTGTCTCATCAAAAGTCCCTGTAGGTCAAAGTAATTTTTATGGTTAGATTTTTGGTTTATAGTTAGGATCCACTATTCGGATGCAAAGGGTATATATACGCGAAGACAAACGATCCAGAAGAGTATTTTAAGAATCCAGAAGAAATATATAAATTCATGTTTAAAATTTCGCTTGACCAGGAATTGAATCTGGGACTATAGTCGCCAGCATTATAAAAATATAATACTTAAAAGTAGTAGTAGTATTGTAGTCATG
>DWKL01004757.1:0-10358 GCA_018249415.1 Phareas burnsi
CAAATCGTTAGAGGATAATAATAATACACAAGTTCAAAACTATAGTTCGGTCTTAATAATTTAAAAACACCATTCAGAATAATGGCGCTTTAGTTTGGTGTCTAGCCTTAAAAACACCATTGTTCTAAACACCACTTAGAATAATGGTATTTTTAAACACCTTTATTCTAAACACCATTTAGAATAATGGTATTTTTAAGGCTAGTCAAAAGAGAACAGCTACCAACATTGTGGGTTATTAGGTTATGATTATGGGGGACGTCGTAAAGTGCTTATTTTGGAGTGTCGAAACAATAGACTTCGAATATTTACGTACATTTAAAATCTATGGTCCGAACACCGTCCTACCGGCTTCAAAGTATGTGTAAGATAATTACACATTGAGATGTAAGCTTATATGAAAATGTGTTTAGATTCTGAAAAAAATAAAGGAAATTTATTTTTGCCAAGTCGTACTTAGATATGTACTGGAACATTGTTTTTTGTTAAAAATTTTATATCTTCTATACAATTACACGTCCTGTCAATCTGTTACTTGTTACACTAATTTCGATGGTTGCCATCAGGCCCTTGGAAATTTGTTTAGCTTTTTTTTTATGTTCGAACAATAGCACACGAGCGTGCAGGCCACCTGATGTTAAGTGGTCGCTGCAGCCCATGGACACCTAAAACCTAAAAAAACAGGTCTGTCTGAGATCGTACATAGATGCGTCACGACTCCTGAGGACTAAGACGGTCGCCTCGCTGTAAGTGTGCCCGGCCTTTTCTGTCATTTAATTTAGAAATGTAATTTTGCTAGCCTTCAAAAATGTGTTCCTGTTTTATATTATATATAATAACATATTATATTTTAATGGCGATAGCATTTTTATTTTGTTTGTATATACTGCGGAGGCATCACTGTCCCACCTATTTCAAGGTGTTCTGGTCTATAACTTTTATAAGGCAAACTAATACGAAATAATAATTAATACGAAAAAATAAGATACTTGGTCCTCAGGAACTCTAATGGATCTATGATTGATTTCTAGATGGACTTTTGACCTATTTAGGATTGGGTAGATGTTTATGGGCTGCTGTGACCACTTAATATCAGGTGGAATGCGTCCATTACGTAAAAATACATATTTAAACACTTTACCGTCAGGAGATATAAGGAACGGTGAGTGTGGTATTGTGAGTATATTCACATTTATGTGTGAGTAAGTATATGGAAAAATATTATAATTTCCCGGAAACATGTAAAAGAAGCGGCAAATATAATTCATTTCGTCCGAGTATTCTGAATATCCGCGCTGAGTTAGCAAGTTTTGCGCTGTGTGGACCCTTGATCTTCATAGAAATTATGATAAAAAGACCCTTCAATCTCGGCGAGATATTGCAATAATATTGTTGGGTTAGGATAACTTACGTTGGGGGAGATATCTACATACAGACAGAAGGGACTGTCTACATGTAGATAGTTGGAAATAGTCTTAGATTCATATTTGCCTATTCTTATTACCTCAATAACTACGCCTGTCGTTTGTCCTATAAAACACTATTGATTCATTATTACCATCACCAACCCATTACTGTCCCACTGCTGGACACGGGTCTCCTTCCAGAATGAAAACGGTTAAGTCATATCATTACTATGGTCAAGTGCGGATTAGTAGATTTCACACACTTTCGAGAACTTTAGGGGAAACTCTTAGGTAAGTTTCTTCACGATGTTTTCCTTCATTAAAAGCAAATGATAATTAATTTCTACTACGCGCATAACTTCAGAAAATCAGACTTGCGTGCAGGATTCGAACTTCGGACATCTCGCGTGATAGGCCGGAATCTTATCCTTAGGCTATCACTGTTCGTTGCTTATTATGAGGTCAGTAATATTTTGTTGCTGATGACGACAAAATTGATATATCGTACATATGTATCTACTCTCTCTTGTCTTATATTGTCTTACATATTTAAAATTTATTGTTCATGATATAAATAAAAAAGACATTCGTTGTTTTTTTATGTATGAAGAGTAGCAAACGAGCGTGCATACTACCTGATGTTAAGTAGTCACTGCAGCCCATGGACGTCCACATATAACTCAAATACAACTGTTAAAAATTCTATTTAATATTTCAAAAGGATACAATTTAATTAAACACATAAATTCCATTAGGCGTTATATTTATCGGTTACAAAATGGATGCATACTAATTGTGTAAATGAGGGCGCGATTCGAAAATAAGCGAATAATACATATGCAGACTGAATACATTGTGCGTGCAGAATCATTAGTTAGATATAAATAAAACTCCCATAAGTGATCAAAAGCGCATGGAACAATGTGGATTTTATTCCACGCGACTTTTGCAATTTGATCATAAGTTACCATGCTGGGGCTATTGCTCTGACGAAACTGTGGTCTACAAATGCCATGGTGAAGTGACACACTCCATGCATCCACCAAAACGCTAGTTGAGGTGTTTTCATTTAACTTAGAGCTTTGTTCAATGTTATTGTATGTTCTGGTTTGAAGACTGTGAAAGCAGATTGACTTTCTCAAGGCATATAAACTTGAGTCTCCAAATTAGCAAGACATATGTGATTAACTTGAGTAGGACTTCTGTTCTGTATGATGTTGGTTACAGATGTCCATAGGTGGCAGTTGCCACTTAATATCATGTAAATTGCACGCTTATTGGCTGCTTCTATTGTTATGGGACAAAAATGTGCATTCTGAGAGAAAACTCATGCTCCACCACTATTGGTGAGCACGGGTTTTCTCTCAGAATTAAAACAGTAAAGACTGTTTACAACGTCGGCCAATTATGAGCTGTTATCTGTAGCTGTAACGGAATTTAGTTAATCTGCTATGAAATTGAAATGTTGCATACAAGATAGTTGAAAGGATACAATAAGTAATGTAAGAAAGTATGGTAATATATATATATATATACAAATGTTTGTCAAATTATGCCGCCAGCCGAATACTTCAGGATCGATAGACACTTCTTAACAGCATAATATAATTGTATTATTGGCATCCATTATTATTTGTAAGCTATTTTTGACGACCCGCGAGGCTCAGCGGTAACCATACCTGTATGATACGCAACGGGTGTCGGGTTCGATTTCCGGCCAAGGAGACATCTGTATGATGGTATTAGACTTCTGTTCTGGCACTGGGTATTTGTGTACTCGTCTTTGCGTGTCCGTGGCATCCACGACACGGAATGTTGGTGCGAGACTATGCATGTAGAAATCGTTATTTATTTATAATATTCTAGCCTAATAAATGCCTAGAAAGGTACACATATTTTGGTAATAGTCAAGCATCATACTCTAGAACAGTAAATATCAACATCGATCTGTATATGCGTTTGGAACTTCACTATTACCAACATTGTGAGCAACTATTTATTTGTATTGGGTCAATGCACTCTGGTATGTAGCGTCTAAAATACACATCAAAGTTTACTTACGGTACAATTTGTTGCAATCTGATACGGAAATAGAATGTAAGGTGAGTTCCTATAATCACTGAATAAACGTAGTACTTTCCTCTCGCAGATCCGACGGTGATTTTTGTATTATATCACAACAACATCACAAATATCCATTAATTTAATATTTTAAAAATAAACCAAAACAAAACCTAAACTTTCTTAGGCATGATCGGATTCGGTTCAATTGCGTTAGACGTCAGTTAATTTTCAAATATGTTGGTGCTTCCATAATCAAAATTCATTTCGAACCTTATAATAAGTTACCTTAATATGGTTTTACTAATTTCATCATCACCAATCCATTACTATTTTACTAATGGGCATAGGATTCCTCTTAGAAAGAAAAGGATTAGGTTGTAGTCCGCGAGGTTTGTCAAGCGCGGATTGGTAGTCTCTCTCATGGCTCTCTCTCATGACTCATGGCTGTAGATTTTGTCACGATTTATTCATTTCACAATCTTTTATTGTTGTATAATTCATTTTCTCTTTTAAAGAGTATACGCTACTAAATTTATAATATATTTGAACCGTAATGTACAAATATTTAATTAGCTGATGCATACAAACAAATAATGTGTAAATACGTTTATTCCTGAATACAAATCCATTTCATGTTTTGCTTTAAATCTGTATTAGTACGTTTTAAGTGTTCATTTATAGGGCGTGTCTAATAAATTAAGCACTTAGCTAATGAATTGATCTGCTATTGACAGCTTTAGTATACAACGCCCTCTATATTTAGACTACTACCACGTTAATGTATAAAAGATATTATTCAACTCCTGTACTTTGAAAATATATGGTATTATATGGTATGGTATTCTGCCAGGCAGACATATAGCGAGGCGACCATCATAGTCCTCAGGAATAGTGACGCATTCATATAAAACCTCAAAGGGAACTTCGATTTTGTTTAGGATTGGATGTGGGTGTCCATGGGCTGCGGTGACCACTTAGCATCAGGTGGCCTGCATGCTCGTTTGCTACTTTACAAACATAAAAAATACATAGATATTAAGTTATTTTTCTACACATGACTTTTATGGTTCCAATGTTACGTAGGAATATGAATAAAATTACCTCTTGATAACAATAAGTCGCAATGTATCATAAAACAAATAACAATTTTATTGGATCCGACGGTAATGACGATGACGAAAATTTTACAACAAAGCAATTAAACAATATCTTGAACTAATTATGATTCCTGGGAACCAAGTCAAATATACATTTTTCAACGAGCAACATAGACGAAATTTACAGTAATATATTTTAAATTAATATTATTCATAATACTGATATTATACCAAGATGGTATAAAATTATGAATGACTATTAGTATAAAAAGGTGGCTCAGTGGCCTAGTTGCAATTCATCCTTCCACGCTGTCAGCCGGATCATAATCAACCTCTTGATTTCTTGCAGTCATATGGGCGCTAGAAAGTAATTATTCCTTGCTTTAACGGTGGTCGAAAATATCAGAAAGGGAAGGGAAGGGAAATCTTGGGAATTCTTCATAATGATCTCAGAGATTAGGTAGCTTAGGTTGTAATTGTAACAACCCAGAGTTGGCTAGAAAAGTCTAAAATTTTATTCAAATTCTTTCTGATTGGCGACCTACGCATGACTGTATTATTACAATAAGTTGATGGTGATGTTGAGAATCACCTTTTGTAAGAGTACGACAGCCGTCAAAGCGGAACTGTGGATAGCAGGCCGATGCGCGTGCGCCGCGCCCGACCGCTCTACTAGCGACCTTTGTCGCGCGTCCGGTGATGGGGTCAAGTGACCAAAGCGCACACGTGATCACCATATCTATCTGACACATAGACGATTCCGGGTTCAACCATTCAGGTAGACATCTAAATTATGAGGTTAGATTTATGTTCTGGATCTGGGTCTTTATGTACTTTTTGTATGTCCATGGCATATACGACACAGGGAAACTTAGTGGCGAAGTACAAGTGTAGAAAGGGTTTTTTTTATTAAATATTTCATAAAAGGTTTATAAAATTGCTGCTTACTGGGTATCATTGTTTTTCTGAATTGGGTGTAGTACATTGCCACATGTGCAATGTGATTCTTCTTATTTATGTCTCTAAATTATTAACATTTTTAATTTAATTTATCGTAATAACTTGCTTCTGAGAAGTTAATTTCTGGATTACTTCCGGAAATTTACCGACACCGATGCATTTGGAGTAAATTGTCATAAGCCAAAATGATGAGCAGCTCTTATTAGGTCTAATATGGGAACAATTCTTATTTTGAAAAAGTGATATAGCTCATCTACCACACTTTTTTTGAAAGCAGGAGAAATTTAAAAAAAGTATTATATTTACAGTAAAAAGACGCACATTGTAAGGAAAGCAGAGTTCTAGGATACAAGGTACTAAATGGTACTTTCCAGTTATTTGCAAACTTTTTGCTGATCACTCTAACAAATAACCATGTCAAGGAACTGAATCAAGGACCGTTCAAGAGAGAACCGATTATTATCATTAAAACTCTGAAAATAGCTGATGGCTGTGAACTCAAATTTGACAACATTTATCAAATAATTGTATCTCACCGTCTGACGCGCTTAAAAGATGCAATCATAACCTGAGTTACAATAACAATTAATAAGGCCGGGTACATTGACAAATTATGGTTGGGACACCAATTTTACGTGTCCTACTTATAATCGCTTAATAAAACCGAGCCGAATAGAATACTGTGACAACTAGCTGTGATTGATGTTCCAAACTGTTTGCCTATTCCGTCTCGCGCAGTTGAACCGCCACACCTTGTCTTTGGACAATATATTGTATGCCAATCACTGTACACGCACGGAAATGTGCACATTATAGTAATGTTTGCCCTTTCTGTATTTGTGTTGACAATTTTATGTGTGACCAGATTTGTTACGCACCCAAACGAGGCTATATTTTGAGAACAATTTGCGTGGCGTTTCGATAAAATAGTATTAACCGCTCGTTCCACATTTATAGCATATATTGGTATTACCACATCCAATTTACCGTGCAATTTTTATAACATAGATACAGATACACCTAGAAATGGATTTTGCTTATAATTAAATCATAGATTATGAATTAAACTCTAGGTACTTATTATAAATTCTCTACTAAGAACGCTGTATTGTGAATATGTGTTGTAACTTTTTACATATTTTTCTTGAAATTGTCACACTATGGTCATACGTCACATTAAAATTGAAAATTATAGTTTATTGTGAATATATAATGTTATATTAATATTTATGGGCAAAACTTTTCTTTTCTTTTTGCTCTAGAATATGGTTTTATTTTTGCATAAATATATCCGCTCCTTTGAGAGAGTGGTGCCATTGCGTAAAAAGTAAGCATACACAACAAATAGTGGACTTTTGGTGGACATCGTAGGGGACTAAGTGTTTAGATCCAGGAGACTAGCTGCTGTGTCCAGCATGTACGTCAAAGGCCGGTGGTGGTGGCAAAACCGCAGTTTGTGGGAAAATTGTAGGATTAGTCACCAGACCTGGACATAATATCCAGCTGTAAACTTATTTTTTATTGCATAGAAGTGGTGGTAAGAGCATGCCGATGCTAATGGCAATGACGGGTACTACAGCACATGGACATCTGTAATCAACAAATAGGATCAAGTCCTATCTGACCACGAAGTGCTGTACCACCGTTGAAGTCTTCGCAACTTCTAAAATCTGGACGTGGTATCCAATAGAAGATTACTAAAGGGTTGGTGAATAGATCAACTACATAAATAAATAAAACATATAAAAAAAACATCTTAAAAATACCTTCATTTACAGTTTCAACCGTACGGAACCTTCGTCATTCGTCATCGTCGCTTTGGTCACCGTGTTTCCCAAAATAAACGGAAACAACGCGTCACGTTCAATAACTTCGATTTCGTACTCCATTTTGTGTGACCGTGGATGGTCACAGGACGATGCGGCCGGTGCTCACTCCGTGTCGTAATCGATGCACAAAGCGGGTATTTTATTGTGTATTCCATACAGAAAGTGGCATTGAGAGCGAGCCCTGTCACAGTTGCCCGCGAGCTCTGTGATCAACTTCACACGCGGTATTAGATAACTCGACTTTACATTTTTCCTATATTCCTAAATTTGGCTATTTCTCGAATAACAATGGAGAACGATCGTGGATAGCAAGTGTTCGAAGAATTTTTGTTAATTATTTAATAGAATAACAAATCGACTCTACCTTTTTCCTATATTCCGGAATTTTATTATTTATCGAATACCAATGGAGAACGATCTTGGATAGGAAGTGTTTGAAGAAATTTTGTCAACTATTTAATAGAATAACAAATATAATTAGTTGCACAGTATTGTTTTAGAGATTCTCTATCCGATTCCATTTTTGAAATGTTACACGTGGCTCTATTCTTCCGATATCAGCAGTTAGAATTATAAATTGAACTAAACGGACCGTTGATAGGTAAGTGTATTCGGATGTGTGTTCGGGTTTATACCTAATGATTAAAATCTATATGGAAATTAAAATCTATATGGAAAAACGAGTATGTGGAACTGTACTAAGACTGGTGAATGAATTTTTATCTTTATTAAAAAAGGATTGAAGTTACTATTTCTTATGAATCATACTGACATTTCCAATTGAATACCTGGGTTCACCTTCAGGTATCTCAAATAATAACATTATTATAAAACTATCAGTATTGTGATTGTAAGTCAAAAAGTAATATGCGACCGATATTATCTAGGTACGTGAATTTTTCTAGTATTCAATTTAGATAAGAACTTTTCGCTGATAATAAACATTTTATATGAAACCCTCGAAAATATGTTACGACACATTTTACCGAGTAAATTGCGGCGAACCTCTGAGGACCCTTAAATATTATATTTATTGAGATAAAGTGTTATTTTGCTGTGTTTATTGTTTTAGTTTTATTTGAAAAAATTTTGTCGCGCGGGTCCACCCGCGTGCTTCTTCGTGTGTGGACAGCCTATGTTATCACTATCAATTACTGTCCTCTCTGCTAGGCCCGGTTTTCCTCCCAGAATGAACGGGTCACACGTTGTGCAAGTGCAAATTATTAGACATCATACAGCTTTATAGGTTTCTGCACAGTGTTTTCGTTTAACGTTAAAGCACGATATAAAAAATATTTTTTTATGTTTAAAGAGTAGCCAACGAGCGTGCAGGTCACCTGATGGTAAGTGGTCACTTTAGCCAATGTATACCCACATCTAAACTCAAATAAAACTGAAGTTCTCTTTGTGGCCGTACGTAGATGCGTCACTGCTTCCGAGAACTAAAATGGTAATTAAGTTCGCCTTGCTGTAACTGTGCTCGGCTGTCGCACCTGAAACACAAGAATTGGTACATGGTGAAATTTGAGAGTGGCGGTGGTACTCCTCTTGTACCAGACCTATAGTTCTGGTAGAATCTATAAAATTTCTAATACGCACATAAATTGGTGTTAGAACCAATGGACATAACCTTCGTAATTCAACTGCAATGGCACCGCTACACCTATTATGTCTGTCTCATAACAGCCAGTGTTAAATCTTGCTGTGTTCTGGTGTGAAGGGTAGGGCATTGAAGAGATACACGTAAAATTCCGATTTAACTCTTAAAAGTAGTAAGGCACCTGTGTCCGACCTCAAGTAGGACTTCAATTCTATTTGCAATTGATTACGGATGCTCATAGGCGGCGCTAACAGTCTAATTTTAAACCCTGCATGATGCAAGCAGATTATATGCTCATTTGCAACTGCAAAATTCTCGAAGGTGTGTGTTTTGAAGTCTACCAACCCGCATTTGGTTAGTTTGGTGGCCAATGGCCTAACCCTTCTCAGACCCGTGCCCAGCAGTGGGACATTAATGGGTTGATGAGGAATAATATATATAACATGTTTAGAAAAGGATATTTATTTTGAAATTACAAACACTACAGTTTTATTTATATATATAGATTAATAAATTTCTCCGATAGAGTAAAATAAAACAATCAGCAATCGGTCTACGTCGGCTTGATTTCATCTCAACAGAACTGAGAAGCAGACTATCTCATTACCCTGTCTCCGCCATTCTTGATAAACCTAAAATAAACTCATTTCACTCATTGCTTTGTCGAGAGCCATCCAGCATCGATTAAATTATTGACTTGTATTAGAATTTCCTTTCGAATACGTTTTAATTAAGACTTCTCCAGTTTGTTTAGAGATAAATCCGTAGAGATCCCTATTTCGCAATATTGCAATTAATTTGTTTCAACTGCTTTAAACTTTGGAAATAAGAACATTTTATTATTTTTGCGTTATATTTAACCTGACACCGATAAGTATAGGTACAATAATCACTATATCTGTCTATCATAGAAGGGTTCCGGGTTCGATTTCGGTCAGACTGTAATTTAAATCTATCATTTATCCAATGGTCATTATTTCCATAGGTACTTTATGAGAATCGAAGTTATATATTTTTTCAGGTATTTCTTTTTGTGTCTATAACAGCCACAACAAGAAGTCTCAGTATGAAACTAGATTTTGCTCAAATCCCAAGCTTATGTTAAAGCCTGATATTGTTTTTTCCGTAATGAGTATACCATAAAAAAACAAATATATTGTTATATTGAAAAGTTTGTTATATGGACAAAGAAATTTAAAAAAGCGTGTGTGTTATGTACGCTAGTAAGAAGTTATACTTCCATGATGTAAGTAATAAAATATTTTTTTATACTTTCAAACAAATTTTAAGTGACTAAAACGAACAATAGAGAAAATTAAATACTACAAAAAAGTTTGAATAAAAAAACATTTAAATGAAAATAATAAATTATGTGTCACATCGGCGCGCGAAAGTACTTCCC
>DWKL01004758.1:0-10357 GCA_018249415.1 Phareas burnsi
TGGGGAAGTACCACCGCCGCCCTCATAATCCGCCGTGAAGCAGTTGTTGTGTTTTGGTTGGAGAGGTGCGGTTGCCGACACACATATAGCGAGGCGACCACCATAGTCCTCAGGAGTAATGACACATCCGTATACAACCTCAAACGGAACTTTGGTTTTGTTTGGGGTTGAATGTAGGTGTTCATGGGCTGCGGTGACCACTTAACATCAGGTGGCCTTCATGCTCGTTTGCTACTTTTACAAACATAAAAAATATATATATATATAAGTACGTACATATGAGGCGGGTTCTATTTAATTACATTTGAATCCCCATCGCACCGTAAAGGTATACAGGTACTAGGAGTGTCAATATCCACTACAAACTGTTATTGATTGCCTGTCACCCACGGGATTGACCTGATCGATTGCCTGGAATAATTGATAATACATTGTCTTATCAATTAAACCCCAGTTTAGGCAAATTTGTCATTCGCCTTAATAGATTAATACCGTCTTATAATGCTGTGGTTGATCCTTGAGGCTTTGAAGCGATTTGAGGTTAATCGAGCAAATTTTAACGTCTAAATATCGCTTTAGCCTCCAATTAACACTCCTTTTTTATGTTCAATGAGTAGCAAACGAGCTTGCAGGCTACCTGATGTTAAGTGATCACTACAGCCCATGGACAAGCACATTTAACCTCAAACTAAACTGAAGTCCTGTCTGAGGTCGTCACTACTCCTGAGGACTAAGATGGTCGCATCGCTGTAAGTGTGTCCAGCAACCGCACCTCTCCAACCGAAACATAAAAATTGTTTCACGGGAGATTATGAGAGCGGCGTTGGTACTTCCCCGGATTAACTATAGTTCTACCAACTCTCAATTTGCGATAAATAGGACACATTTACATAAGGAGTTCGACGCATCGGTGATTGGCCTTAGACAGATTGATTTGGCTTAGAGTGGATTTATTAAAATGTATTTGATAGGTGGTAGAATTTATTAGGAGTTAAATATAATGGTGTTCATGGGCTGCAGCGGCCACTTAACTTCAGGTGGCCTGCACGCTCGTTTGTTACTCATCGAACATTAAAAAAACATAAAACACTAAGTTAGTAGGCACACTATTTAGCTATCGACAAACCAAAAATAAAAATAAGCCTGAATTACTAATAACTATTATATGACGAGGAATTGGATTTTACCCATCTGATAATCATCAGTCTATTTATTAGGTACAGTAGGTGTTCTAACTGGGAAGTGTTGGTTGGATGATTATAGTTACTCAATATATCACTCGATAATCAACTTCAATATATTACGGACATTACACAATAATCACTGAGCAGAATTGTAAGGACACGGGACAGTTTCCAGACGTGTTAACTGTTCGGCGGCTACATGTAAAGTGAAGATCGCCCAATCGTTTCCAACGTCATAGACTCCATCGAGCGTGGCGGTAGTGTCCCAACTCTAATTCGACGCTAGGTGGCGTTAGCTATTATTGTAACATATTCACTATACAGGAGTTAACAATAAAAAATATACTCGTACTTTTTACTTTTATTCTCATTGAGAAGTTGATCACAATTATCGAAAATCGTAAAGATCAGCGCCATTACGAGCAAACAATAAGGAAAGCAGGCCTGAAATTGGATATTCCATTTCGAAGTGCGTTTAAAACATCTGTTTCGCATCATTAGCGATTTCGGTAACGAGTTCCTATTGTAACAAGCTCTTGCCCTTAAATTTTCACAATAGCCTTTATAGTTATAGATAACGGGGGTGAACGTTGAATCGAAACAAAGAGAGTGACAAATATTTGTTCACGGCTGTCCACGCCAAATCCTTTGAAAGCCCAGCCGGCCCCGCACGGTCGAATTTACCCAAAATATACCTAAACTGATATAAACTATCACAAAATAGATATTTATAGAGATAGCCTCCGCCTATGGGTACACTCCTGGGAGTTTTGAAGCACTTTTTGTTTTCCGGGGTATTTGCGCTATGATATATGGGGGATTGCTAGTATAGAGTTGTTTACTTGGTTATGACTTATTTCAAACACAACTATACTGACCTTCAAAACATGCTAAGTTTTGGAATTGCAATTTCTTCCGAACTTTAGAAGTTAAAATTATGAAATAAAAAACCTTTATAGCAAATTTCAATAACTTTCTTTTAAGCTGTAGTTATATATTAGTAACGGTTTTAACTTAAAAAAGAAGAAAGATAATGATTTTGGTTGTTTTACAGATAACAGATGTAGCAAATGTTGTCATAAAATCGTCAAATTCGGTAACTGCTGTAGTTATACTATATACATTTAAATGCACTAAAAGTCCCAATTTACATCTGCCTGACCACGTCTGCAATTGCTGTTAGGAAAAGCAACGGTAACATAGTCGTATAAACTTCGGTCTCTTACGCTGGGAGACCGGGGCTCAAACCCACGTTTGTGTTTTGGGAGTTATGAGCGTATAAAAGAGGGAAAACATCGCGAAAAAACCTTCACGCCTGAAAGTTCACCGTAAATTTCCCGAAGCACTGTGAACTCTATCAGTCCGCATTTGGCCAGCATGGTGGTGCTTGGTCTAAAAACTCTTATTCTTAGCTTCAAGATTAACCTTACATAGTAAGTTCTTTACGAGCACTCAACCTCTTACTTACATAAAACAATGTGCCGAACGTAGAACCTCCCAAGGAATAATTTCTAAGTGTGAAGCTTCAAACTTCATGAATACATAAAACTCGGATCGATATTTCAAAAATTCCCTCAAGTTCCATCATAAAGAAACACTTCGGTGCGCTTTTGCGCACTTGGCGGCCAACGGAATTCTTCCAACTTAGGAAATTTCCAACTTTGGCCCGATTCATCATTTCTTGTACTACGGAAGCTTATAACATCTTCTGAGCCGTTAAATATAAATTACTCGACCTCCCTACCAGAAGAATTAAAGAGCTTCCGTTTTATATTTCAACTTACTAATGCTTTTTACCTGTATGGAAGACGAGAATAAAATGTTTTATGGCAGCTTTTATAACGGGCAAACAACCGTCTTGTCTTAAATACATACATAGATTTTTAAATGTCTTGATGTTTTGTTTGATGTTTTTTATGTTCTATGTATGTATCTTTATTATAAAGTGCCTTGATAGAATAAAAATATATATAATTTATTGGCTTAGACAAAGTATTGTGGATTATTTGTTTTGAAACATAATTAATCTCCTATATAAATCTCCAAAAAAGTTTTTATCTGGTAAATAGCAGGACCATGACTAAAATAATTAAAAATTATGACTTAATCAATAAAATACTTAAAAAAAATATTTAAATAATTTTGTCCTTATAGAACAGGGATTAATTCACAGGTCGATTAAGTTTAATGTAATAAAATACATAAGTGAAAATATTGCTTACTTGTTTGGTTTATAATCTTAAAATTTGCTTAGAAAAAGCAAATTTGAGAATAAGCAAAGCTGATTTCACGTAAATCAAATTAAATTGAAAATTTATTAAAACTTAAATTATATTCCAAATTAAGCCTTCGTTTTTGAGTCATTATTTTTTTAATAATTATTTAATCTCAAAGAGACAAGAATAAATTTAAAATGATGCATGGACATAATATAAATATGTGTGATAGATACATAGACAAATGATATTTTTTTCATAAATTATATATCTGCAATGAATCTACATCCCCTGCATCAAGGCGGGCAAGTCAATGAAAAGGGATCAGCAAATTTTATAATTAAAAATAAATCGATTACCTTGCAGTCTATATCCAAAACCACACGGCAGTGTAAAACACTGCATGGTATTTACCTAAGTAATAATAAATGAAGCCATGATGAGCACTGCGCAATCAACTCATCTGCAGTGCTTCATTCTGAACGCTATATTTTAATCATTGAACTACATTTCACAGTTTATCACGAATAGAAAAATGAGCTTTGAGATTTTAATGTCAGTCAGCAAAGAAATAATATCGCGAGCTTTTTCTATGTAGGGCGGTTATATCCAGGATTATACGTTAGAGAAATGTGCCACGCAGAACGCTCGGTGTTACTAAGCATTAATTGTCAAGGCGCTTTAATCTTGGCGGATCGTATAATATTGTATATCACCCTAATTTCGTGCTGCGACAATAGAGTGGAGTCTGGAAGGGCCTATTTAGAGCACGTCTTTTGTTTAAGGCGGAAAATCAAGGAGCGACGGGAATAAAGGACGGGACCTTTTCAAATCCAACAAATACCTACCTGACCTCGGGGATGAAGGCAATTACAGATATTTTCTTTGAATGACATTGTCTTTCTGTCAGTATGACGTGGGTATTATAGTGTCGTGTATTCTAAAGACATGCTTTTCAATTAGAAAGCTTTGGATAGAATTTAATATTATGCAGCCTGTTACAAATGAGCGGTGCGGAGGAGTAAATTGAAATTTGAAAAATTTCAAACCTCATTTAACATTTTGTTTCCATTGCTTGACTTTTATTTTAGATAGGAGATAAGAAATAAGTGTGTTATAGAGTCCCTTGTGCCACATTTTAATTAAAACAAAAAACCCTTTGAAGTACCAAATAAAAATACCAAAGTTATTGATATTAAGCGTTTTAATAGATTTTATTTATTTAGTACAAAATATTTTAACTGATCACTGCATCCCATGGGCATCTACATATAACAGGAATAGAGATCTACTGAATTCGTAGTAGGCATATCACTATTCCCGTGGACTAAGACTGTCGCCTCCCTTTTCAATCTGTAAAAACCACACCCTTCTAACCGAAAAAAAAGAATTGCTTTTCAACGGATTGTGAGGGCGGTGGTACTCCCCCAGTCGAACTTTAGTTTTAGCACCTGTTTAAATTTATGGGGCACTCGACCAAATTATAGCAAAGAATACAAGGAAGTGTGGGATAATGAGTCTCAGTTAGAAGCGACGGCTCGACACAACCAAATAATAGCAAAGAATACAAGGAAGTGGGATTCTGAGTCACAGCTAGAAGCAACGGCTCGACGCATTTCCAAGAGAGAATTTGCGACTGACCGAAGATGACCGACCTCCAACTACTAGCTATGGCTTTGAATACCAGGCATCAGAACAATGCGATCGGTTAACCCTAGATAGCTCATGGTTTGAGGGTGGAAAATGAGACCTTGTTTGTCTATTTAATATAAGTAGCGAAGGAGCATATAGCAAACCGTATGCTTAGCGGTCACTGCCGCCCTTGAACGTCTGTATCAACTCGGTAATAAAAGGACAAACAAACAGACGGGCAAATGAAGGACGCAAGTTAAATAGAAACTTATAACAAGAGTACCAAGTAGCAAGAATACGAGTATCTTTGTACGAAATTTAAATTAACTGTTTTTTTCGAAAAAAAATCGACACGACAATCGTGTACATAAATAGTTAGTACCAAGTAACAAGAGTACCAGTACCTTTGTACACAATTTAATAAAACTGATTTTTTTCGAATACATTGTCGTGTTCATAAAAAGTTAGTACCAAGTAACAAGAGTACAGTAACTTTGTACAATTATTTTTTTTCGCATACCTTGTCGTGTATATAAATAGTAAGTACCAAGTAATAAGAGTTTCAGTACCCTAGTACAAAATTTAATTAAAACTGTTTTTTTTTTTCGTATACATTGTAGTGTACATAAAGAGTTAGTACCAAGCAACAAGAGTACCAGTACTTTCGTGCAAAATTTAATTAAAACGTAAATATATGCGTTGTTAAAAAATAAATAAAATAAATATAAAGATAAAAAAATGCTACTAGGCATTTAGTTCGCCCTTTGTAACCCTGAAGGTGTTTCGAAAAAGATAAATAAATAGATAAAATAAACAAAATAATTTACATAGCACATTATGTTTGTATTACTCTTTCTTCGTGCTTATAAAGAGAATAAGCATATAATTTACAATAACAAAGTCATAGTCGAGACGTATTCTAGACAAATTACTACAAAACGAATTACCTATACAAAGAAAACAGCAAACGTAACATCAATTTGCGTTAAAAGGTCGTGAAATGACATTGTACAAAGTCAAATTAACTTCATAGGAACTAGAGAGGTTGTACACGAAGAGATGAAATAAAAAATAACTATACCGGTCTAACGCGCATAAGGCTACGGGTTCGAATTACGGCCAGGCAGACGTCTATATGAATTTAGATTTCTGTTCTAGATCTGGGTGTTTGTGTACTCGCCTTCGCGTGTCCATAGCACCCACAACATAGGAAATCCTAGTATTGGGCTATGAGTGCAGAAAGCATAAAAATATTGGTTGTACGTGAATAAAATATTATTGTTGATAAAATGGTAGGATTTTTTTTACTTATATTCAGAGTAAGGAACGCTTGCGCGGTTTTCTTTTAAAGTCGTTATCGTCGTCATCAACCCATTACTGTCCCACTACTGGGCACGGGTCTCCTTTCAGAATGAGAACAGTTAAGCCATATTTTTATACTGTAAACGGGACTTAATCGCGTACTATTTTAATCGAAGTATTTACCTCGACTCTTGACGTTTCGGCCGTATTGCAACGGCCGTGGTCACGAGTAGACTGTACCAATTTATAGTTAAGCAATATTCAACCACGCTGGCCAAGTGTGGATTGATAAATTTCACAACGATAACTTTACAGAAAACTCTATGATGTGTAGGCTTCCTCCCGATGTATCCCTTCACAGTTAGAGCGAGTGATAATTAATATGCACATAACTTTGAGAAATAAAAGGTGGACAAGCGGACTTAAAGTTCCTTTGCTACTTCTATGCTATAACAGAAACATAAAAAATCATATATATAGTAGCATGGCTATATACAAAAACGTACTAATCGTTCATAGTGTCCCCAACGAGAATATCCGAAGCGGGCATAAAATTCCATGAAGACAGTTCAGTTATTTCGTCCATGTCATTTCCCGAGCGCATTCCACACATTCAGTCGAATCGCCATCAAACGTAGACTATGGAAAGAAATAGACTCTCAACACGAGACACAATTTCTTATTATTATTGTATACAATTAGCAAACAAGCATACAGTCTTTCTAATAGTAAGTGGTCACTGCCGCCCATGTACATCTGCAATCAAACCCAAATAGGATTGAAGTCGACCACAGATACCTTGAAAACTAAGTTGGAACGCCTCGTATCCGTGTCTCTCCCTTACCATACCCTTCAGCCCAAACCAACAGTAACGATCATAACCGCTATTATAAGGCAGAAATAAGTATGACAGTAATGCCTAAACCAAACCATAAAGCCTGCAACCACCTTTAAAAAACCAAAGAGTCAGTGATGGTAATATGGTTGCCAGGTATTAAGATGGTCACACGTTTGCAAGTCAAACGGGTGACCATCTTAATTCTCAGGACTAGTAACAGTAGAACTTCAATCCTGCTTGTGTTTAGATGTGGGTGTCCATGGGCTGCATTGACCTCTTAAAATCGAGTGGCCTGTACGCTCGTTTGCTACTCTCCATAGATAACAAAAGCTAATATCGTTATAAATGTTATTGGTCTTATTGTGGCGTGCTTGGAGCCAATAATGTATAATCTGATCCAATCAGCATTCAGCCTCATTATGCGGCAGCCTTTTGCTCTTAATTATCCATATGAAAAATTACCTATTAGGAGTCTATTTGTTTACTATATAACGTCTATGTCATCAAATGATTCCTGTCCAAAACGTAAATTTTCCTTTGAGACGTCCCCCTCTTCAGCGATCTTTTGTGTTAAGCTAGAAATATGAAAGTATAGATTTTCCCCTGCGACCCTCGCTAAAACAATTCGATTTAACGTTATAGTTTTTATATTTTCAAAGTATCTACAACCTTTTATGTTTGAAGAGTAGCAAACGAGCGTGCAGGCCAACTGATGTTATGTGGTCACTGTAGCCCATGGACGCGTACATTTTTTTTCTGTGAGAAAGATAGCAAACGAGCGTGTAGGTCACCTGATGTTGTTAAGTTAATTCAGCCCACGGACACCCACATGTAACATCAAACAAAACTGAAGTTCTATCCGAGGTCGTACGTAGCTACGTTACTATTCCGAAACATGTAAGGATTGTAAGTTTCGCGGTGGTACCCCTCCGTTCGAACTTTAGTTCTACCACCTATCCCAGTGCAGACGCCATCGACACACATCGGCTTAAAACCGAATCATATCACCATTGTTGATCGAAATTTTACAGGTATTCCCGACAATGGTTTATAAATCACTTTAATATTTTGACGAACCACGTGCCACAGTGATTACCATACCGGTCTGACACGCAGAGGATTCCAAGTTCGATTCCCGGCCAGCCAAAATCAAAATTATGGATTTAGATTTCTGTTCTAGATCTAGGTGTTTATACCGGTCTTGTACGTGTTCAAGACGCCCTCGACACGAGGTATACTAGTGTGGGTCTATAAGTGTAGAAAGGGTTTTTTAATTTTGTTTCTTTATTTAAATCACTTATCATTCAACACAGTTTTGTAACTTCTTCGACTTCATTTTGTAGTTGAAGTTTCAAATCCCACAAATTGAATGTACTGGCGCATGAGAGTAAAGTAGCTCTTCAATATTGCCAATTCTGTAATGGTATTAATAATTATATTAGAACATTCGTGATAGGTATATTAATGAAAAGTAAAAAAAAAAATTTTGAAAAAAAATGTTCTTCAGTATCTTAAGTGCCTTTCTATTTTATTTTATTTTTTATTTATTTATAGTTCTTGTATCCGCGCTTGGGCAGCGTGGTGGACTATGACATAACCCTCATTCTGTGAGGAGCTCCAGTCCAGTGTCCAGTAGCACATTAACGGATTGATGATAAAATTCTTGTACAGGAAACATATAGAAAAAGACATACAATAAAATACAATAAATACAAAGGACTGCTTATTTCAAAATGAAATTTCTTCCAAGAACGCTGAGGTCGGAATATACATAGAAAACAAATTTATCGTTATACAACTATTGTCCTACTTTTTATCGCATAATCGTAGCAAACGAGCATCCAATCCACTGCTGGTATGTGGTCACTGCCGCCCACGCACATCTGTAATCGACCCCAAATAGAATTAAGCCTATTTTCACGAGAAAAATCTTCCAAAGCTACCCAATATTTTGGGGGATAGATCGGGTTACAGGATTTTTACCCACTAAAATCTCCTCGGCAGCCACACGGCGCATCTACACAGGTTCCACAACCTTTATTGCAACGAAGAAGCCTAATTCATTTGTACCCTACAAATGAATTGGCCCGTCGAAGGTCGGACACAAATGCATCGCTACGTCTGAAGACTAAGTTGTTACGGTTCGTGTGCCTCTCATTTACCCTTTAAACCAGAACATAACAGTGATTATCACTGTTATAAGACACAAACCGGTGCGAGAGTAACGCCTCCGGAGTTGAATCATCTTGAAAATTATTTCATTGAAATTATTCTGTAAGGTAAACTTTAGACGTTGGTCAATTTCTTGACTTCGCCGTGCTACTTCTATGTTTTGGTTAGTGCGAATTCAGGATAGAAGCCAATTTATTACAATTTTTCTCATCTTAACTACCATACCTTCAAAGCAGCATTAAAAAAACTTTGAACGAGCATAATAATAAATAACTACTTAATGTCTGGAATGCTCCGATGGCTAAATATATTCAAGAAAGTTTATTACTAACACCCATATAAAAAAGTAATGATAATTCATGTTATAAAATTCGGCACGTCAATCTGATTGTCCAAGGTTCGAATCCTGCGCATCTCTGATTTTTCGAAACTATGTGCATATTAGGAATTTATCGCCACTCGTTCTAACGGTGAAGGAAACACGTCTGGTAGTTGTCCAAAATATTCTTACATTAGAACTTCAAATCCCGTTTATTCTGAGAGGAGACGGTAGCCAGTGAAGTTTGCATAAGGTTTTCTGAGCTTAAATATAGGTATACAGGTATACAGACAATAGTGTATACGAGATAGGTCATATACACTATTGTCTGTATAAAGAACATAAAACTTGATTATAGTGTTATTTTCTATAACCGATGTTTTAAAAATGTCCAAACAGAAAATATTTCTCGGTATCATAAATAATTTAAGATATTATTTTTACCTCAGAGCTATAAATTATTAAAGGTTTTCCTTTTTGCTCCCACGAAACAATACTTCAAGGAGATAGAGCTTAGGGCAATTTCTGAACATAAAATAATAGATGAATAACAGTCTCATAACAAAATTACTTACAAACGATTTTGCTTAAATCGGCCGTGACCAGAAATAATTTTTCTAGACATAGCAACATTGACGGCGTTGGATTTTCACAGAAATGTTTTCATCTGTTATGGATCACGAACTAAGGTATA
>DWKL01004759.1:0-10356 GCA_018249415.1 Phareas burnsi
AAAGAACAACCTACTCCACAAATAAAAAAAATGTTAGTAATATAATATTGACTCAAAAGTATTAATATATGACATATCCAGAGAACATAAAATACGTATATATATCAATAACACACCTACACAGTTTCAAAGACAAAAAAACAATAAAGAAGAATTTACCAAATTGACACCTGTTTGTTTAGCAGATTGTTCTTTTGTTTATCTATCAAAATTTCAAGTATGGTTTGATAATTTTGGATTAAAAGAAAAAAATAAAAATACTCCCATCCCCCGTTAAGTAACCAGCGATGGCAAAACACGACGACAGTTTATTCCTCCTTGAGGTATTGATTGATAAAATTGTTTTTGTTAAAAGTCCGTGTTTCTCTGATAAGGACTTCAGAACTTGCGTCAACATAGAATGTCCCGCAGTTCAGCCACTGGAGATCTGTGATGATGACTCTGGAGCTTGCGTTGCTAAAAGTGGTGGCCCATTTGTGAAAACATTTAACAATGGAAAGTCATGTCTATTTTCCCTTAAAGAAGCCGAAATAAGTTCCGCCATGAGCAAGTTTCCAATTAAAGTTTCGGTTTATAAATCGCTTCCTTGCGGCTGTCTACCGACTAAGATAGTAATGGGTGAAGCTACTATAGATATGACCAAAGAATTTGTTCAAGCTCGAAACAAATTTTTGGAAGACCCGTTAAATGTCAGTTATCAAGCTTTGAAGGATTCTTTTAGAATTGTAGGGCCAGATGGAGTTGAAACTGGAGAAATCGTTATGTTTTTGCGTATTTCTTGTTTCGGCAAGTTAATCATAACGAGGTTTCAAGGAACAGGAGGAACACCAAATATGGGTGCTAATACTAGTGGCAGTAATGCAATGGTTGACAGGTCTTGCGCTCCTAAAAGAGACTTCCAGACAGCACAAGATCCCTGTGCGTGCGGGGCAGCACGAAGTGGATTAGGACGAAATGGATCAGGAAGAGGTGGATCGAGATATGGTCATCAAACATGCGTATCTGGAGGTGGTGGTAGTGGGGTTTGCCATTCCGGTAATGTGAACAAATTCTAATGATTACCACATTATGAAAGAGACCCATATATATATACACACATATAAAGCTACATTCACGGTATTTTCAGCTCGCGACCCATACAACAGTATGCCGTGTGAAGATCCTGATGATCCCTGTTTTTGTTCTGGCCCTATGCAACCTGCTAAACAAAACATGGTCTGTAGAAACACTGACCAATATTGTCTACATATACCAAAAGGTTAGTAAATTTTTTTATATTTCTAAGCTCCTACATTTCAGATAAAATTCAACCAGATTGCTTTAGTGTATATAATTATTAGATTTTTAATTGAAATTGCATGAGAGAAATTTATTGATGACCAGGTCGCAGTAAGCAATTTGAAGAGATAGGAACGAATCTAGGCGGTAACGAGCTAAAAATTAAAATACCAGCCAGTGCTTCCATTATTAAGAAAATAAGTCAAACCCATTGTGCGATGCAGTGTCCTTATGCTAAGGGTACTGATGGCGGCCCATGCGAGCCCCCTTGCGGAAAAAATCAGATCAGCTTAGCCCTGCCCACAGAAGCTACTTGTTGTCAAGGAGCTCAACCAGCTGGTACTCAATTCACATGTACGACGGAAGGTTGTGTCCAAGCCTCCAAACATACTCAGCAAATTGCTCTTGCTCGTGGTGACACAAAGCAGCAAGACGTACCTAACAAGGAAGTATTCGTACTGAAAGTCGCAAAAACCGCCATGCAAGGCGACAGAAAATGTAAATTGGAACTGGAGCTCGTTACACCAAAAGGTCCCGATAAAAAAACCCCGATAGAAAAAGTTAATACGCGGCTCCAATCTGATCTTGATTGCGAATGTTGCATCCGAAGGCTCAAAAAACCTAAAGGAAAAAAGAAACGCTAATAAATTTGAAAAAACAAAAAATAATTAGATTACCTAAGTATATGTTATAAAAAAAATCATAATCAGTGTAGTAAGTTCTATAATGAAATAGCTTCATACATTAAAATTGTGCAGATTGCTGCCCGACGGGAAACAAGGTTGTTTTCCAAATGCCCTCGGATTCCTGTGGTACGGGCCACAAGCAACGGGCACACTTTAACTTCACCTCGGATGGAGTGGGCGACGTAGCTAGGGACGAGCCTGGTCAGCTGATGCCGATCACGTCTGAGGATTACCCGGGAGTAGTGTACGACTTTCCAAAGCAAGTGATCAAGTTACGTATTGGGAAAACTGTGGAAATGCCGGGACGGAAGTCGAAACTTGAGTACCAATTTATAACACCGGTTGTCACGCATGAGAGAGTAGTCCCGGTCAAAGATACGCGGACAGCGCAATGCACACCTTGCTGTCGAGATTGTTGTTCACCCAAACCTAAATGTTAGAAATATATATTTTTAATTTAAATGTAATTAATTTGAAATGTCTAATAAATGTATTTTTATATAAAACAAGATTTGATTGGCTGTTTATATCAACTTTATTCTAATTATCAATATTAACAGAAATACGAATCATTCTAGCTAAACTTACTAAAACCAACCAATCCATCTAAACCAACCAGTTGTGCCATATGAAAATTATTTTTCCATTAAATTGTTAAAAAGGTACGACGAGACTAAGATTACGCACTTTAGTTGACATTTTCTCTTCACTTTTACTATTTGTACGAATGTTAATAGATCGTAATTACTCATTTAATCTAATAATATTAATTAACATAATCTATAACAGTTAGTCTACTAAGCACACACTTAAGAACCCCGTTTTATGTTTCAAAATTAACTTGTTGGAATGTTTTAATTTGTCGCATATATACTTAAAATTATTATAGTTATTTAAACTAATATACCTACTATTCATATCTCTCTTATATAAAGAAATAAACCATCATCAACTGATCGTAGGTGCCCCGTCGAGCGTGCTAATTTGGCAAGAACAGACAGAAGAGCGAAGGAATGAAATAAAATCAAATGGAGTGGAACAAGGACAACTATGCATGAATGAATTTATAGCAGCTTGTATAAATGGATGCAACAATGCCCATCTACAATGTAAAACGTCAACAACAGGATGCTTGCAATATTTTATTGAGAAAATAAAGTTACAAGACAAGTTCCAATTCTCGTCCAGCACCTCAATGCACAGGGCACCTCAATATACAAAACTCAGCCCCACCTCCAGTAAAATAAGGTTATGTCGCAGTCAAAATTCAATGTATTCCACATACAATTGCGATACTAGTATATTTGGAACACGGGCAACAGATGTATATATGAATCTAATTACTGATTTCTGCCGCAGTCGTGCCTCAGGCACGCAGGCAACAGCGTTAATAAACAAGTGTTTACAAGTGAACAGTGATATAAGTAGTCGATGCAATGCCAGTACAATTGATACAAATTCTAACTTTGATTCGACATGTACCATGTCCACACTACCGGCTCGTCGATATAGAAGGCAGGTTGTAGAAAATACACGCTTTCACGATGTCTACTTTTTTGGAAAAAAAAGAAAAGAAACACAACAGTCAGAGGGGATGGGATGTAGAGAATCGAGCACTAAAATTCATAGAGTGGCACAATCGTCGAGCACAGCAACAAGAAGTGACAAAGGTGGATGTAAAATGAAACCCAGCTGCTCAACCTGTGTACAAACAAAAAATACTAGAGGAGCGTCAACCGCAACTAGCACTATGAAAGCTGTCTCCATAAAAGAGGATAAACCTAAGAAACCGTGTCCAGCCTCAGGTAGTACGAAAGGTGATATGACGGCAACCGTCTCTCATATCAGAATCGGGCCTAAAGAACCATGTCCTGTGCACGGTAAGGACCCCTGTCAAGGACCCAAATGTATTGTTGCCTCTTCTGGAGAAGAGCAGGCTCCTGTCAAAGTAACAACTGTGACTAATCCACGTCGAGGTGTATTTGAACTCGTTATTCGTAAAATGACAGGAGCTCCATTGGCGAAAAACGAACTGATGTTGGAATGGACTCCGCCCCCATCGCGCCCACCTTCGTGTGGGGGACCGTGCCCGATTCCATGCGCCATTCCCACTCCCTATAGGCCATCAAATTGCAAAATGATAGTTTGCCGACCATCGCCGTGTAGACCAAAGTGCTACAAAAAACCATGTAGCATGAGCCCTTGCAGAACTCCCTGCAAGAAGTGTTACAAAACATCATGTTGTGGTAAAAAATGCATTCCGTGCGGCCCGCCACCAGCTTGCAGCATTCCTTGTGCACCTCCTTGCTGCAGATCACCATGTAGTTCTCCATGCAAGAGTTCACCTTGCCTTAGGCCTTGTCCGGTGGGACGCAAACGAGCGCGGAAAGCTCACAGTCAACCTAAGATCAGAATGAATCGAAAACGCACATCGCCATGCTTGAACCGCTCAAAGACCTGTCCCGTAGTTCGGTGCCGCAGCATGCCCGCGCCGTGCATTGGTTGCTGCATTCCGCCACCCTGCCCGCCGCGGAAATGCTGTTCAGTTGCACCATGCAAACCGCCAAAGTGCTGCAAAAGCAGTTGTTCAGTATGCTGCGTCTGATTCACTTAGGAAAAAGACAATTTTCACAAAGAAACATTACACTTAATACAGCCACATTTATATGCAATAAAAAATTAAGGTACCAATCTATCACTATTGAAATACAAAGTTATATTGCAAACAGTTGTATTTTTTATAAATCATTGTATGTTTTTATTTGCTAAATTTATTTTATGTTTATAATAATAAAATCGCTCAAAGTTGAAATCGTATAGTAGGTAATGATTAAATAATTAGAAACTTTTAATTATTTTTGCACAACACTATCTAAAATTAGGTCAAAATAGGTACGTTTGGATTGAATGTCCTTAGGTAACCCAGCCATTTATAAACTTAAAATAATCCATTATGTGCATGATCAATAAATGAATATAAAAATTGCTTTCAAAGTTTTTGTCTGTTTTGGAAACTACTGATCCGATTCGGGCGAAACTTCACGAGAAGATAGAATACTTACAAAGAGCAGTTTTTATTACTTCCAAAAATTAAGAACCCGTGTTGCGAGCACACGGCATAGCTACGCGGGTAACTCGCGAACCTTGTATGTGTTTACACATTATTTTTATCATCAAACATCAAAATTAAAAAATACATTTATATATGTTATAAAATCGTTTTATACCACTCCAGTCCACGATTTTGAAGTTTAACGCAGGAACTGATTTCTCTTATAATGCTATATGCTGATAATATCGTAACGGGTTGGCCATCACAACCGTGTGACGAGAAGTGATATTGATATTTTCCTTGATATTTTCTAAACAAACAGTAGCCAATGAGCCTTCCTGTAAAATGTATCTAAGTAAACATTCTATGAAATGCGGATCTGCCAGACCTAGTCTATTCAGATAAAGAAAATATAAATATTAGAGATACGAACTTAAAAAAAAATGTAAATTATCTACGCACTTCAATTATATTTATTTAAGTGTATAAGAGATTGTAATTAGACTCAATTACCTACGTCTATGATAACACGTTTGCCTTCGTACAATTGGACACCTACTATAACAGTTACCAAATAAGACAATATGACGATAGTATTAAAAATTACCTACATATAAAACTGATGAGCTGTAGATAATATTTTAAAACGAAAACGAAAGCTAACCTCCGGCAAAATGTGTACTAAATAAATACCAGTTTGTTTTTAAAACAAAAGTACTAATTAAACAGAGTAAAAAAGTAGGTCGGTAGGTACATAACATTCCACTTTCATTATGTAAAGAATAAATTCACTTGCACTTATAATTTAATGTACTCGCACAATTTTCTATACATACAATTATTCAATACATAAAATTCGATATGCAGTCAATATACTTAATAATTATCTGCGCAATGTTTTTATATATAAGTGTTTGCGTTACATAACACTTATTAGTTATAAAATAACAGCGATTATTGGAATTAATATCTGCGTGTTTTAAGTTGATTAAATGGTATTAATTAAATTTATTAAATGGAATTAATTTCAATGATTTAAATTCCTTTTATTTTAGATTTTAGGTCACAGAACAAAATTTCGGGTTTGTATTCGAGGATGTCAACGTATTGAAACGATAGATATATCATATTATCAAACCATTGCCGAACTTTAAGAGACCGTTACAAGTTATCGTTAGATAAATGTAGTCCACCAACACGCGCTTGAACAATTTGGTGGATGGTCTAAGGTCCTTCTCATTCTTAAGAGAGCCTCCATACTCAGCTGTGATACAGTAGGAAATTACGTAAATTACTTTAAAATAAGGCCGATGATAGTCTGGTTTCTTTATAAAAATCATACCACCATAGTTAAACTTCTCTAGGGTCTGACGATATTTCAGGTGAAGACGCCTTAAGAGAACAAACGCGCCTCTACATATCCCCAGCACAAAGGAGTAAGCGTACTGTTGTTACTAATATTATTTCATTTTCTTTTGGCGACGGACACTGTTAAGGAACACACTGTTAAGGTACTTAGTCTAACGTAACCATAATTATGTCGCATCTTCTGAAAAGCTAAATACTATTCTATTAAATTTTTAGTACCTACTTAAGTATATTAATCGCGTCTCGTATATACATAAGTAAAATATAAAAACGTATAAATCCTATTGACGCAATTCATACATATATACCCACTGATGTGAGTACCACATATGACCTAATATAACACGTTATAGGACGGATGGTAGTGAGAAAACATATGTATATAGTTATTATGCGAAATTTATCGGCGAAATCTCCTTCTGTCAATTAAATTGAAGTAAATAGGTATTGATGATTTTTCCAAGTTATATACGTATCTAAGTAATATAGGATTAAGATTACTTGCTTTAACGGCGGAAAAAACACTGTAAGGAAACATATAGTCTACGGTTGCTCCGTAAAGTTCACAAAGATGTGTGAAATCTATCAATCCGTACTTGACGAACGTAGTAGACTAATGTCCTATTTTTCTCAATCTGTAACGACACCGGAGCTCAGCAATTCGTTGATGATGATGAAGTCTCTTGCGTTTTTAGGAAAATTTAGGAAACGTATTAAAAATATTAGGTACATATGTTCACTTGTTTTGCCCTGTAATAAAGCAAAAACCACAGATAGGTCGTAGTCGACCATCAAAGTTCATCCTAAAGGACGAATTTTAATATTGGCATGATTGGTATTTATATCGTACATGAATCGCTCTTTAATAAGATCAAAGTATTATTGTAAAACTTAAAATATCCAACAACTGCCTTTTACGGCAGATAAAATCAAAAATCCATAGGAAAGAGTCAATGTTTGCAAGAAGATCATTAACTTAGTGTTTTATCTATGCTCTATTTTATGTCATCACGACAGCGTGATGTTTTTGCAAGCAAGGATTAAATTCCAGTGAAAATACAATGTCCGATAAGAGCAACACGAAAGGCACTCAGGTCCAAGGGAAGCCGAAGACGACCAAGTCAGGGCCGTGCCCTTGGCTGTGCAACTTGGTCCCCACGAATGTGCCCGGACCTGGCGCTGCGCAGACTGTGCTCCATCCAAGAAAAGATGTTTTCGTGTTAAAGGTGTTCATTCATGCCAATCTTTATATCTCCCAAATAATCACTACTTTTTGCAATAAAAGCAGCAAATCGACTTACAGTCTCATGTTATGTAGTATAAAGTTGAGTAGTCACTGCTGTCCAAGGATATCCGTAACAATAACAAAACAAGAACCATACACAAAATGTATGCTCATAAAATTATGGTCATAAATCCTTCGTGTTTAACAAAACGTCTCACTTATATATATTCTCCTTACCAAATAAACCAGACGATAACATTTACACGCACACTACTATACGGATAAATACGGAAAAATAATTGTACCCACTGTCATATCATTCAGAGCGTATCCAAGAAGCAAAAGGATATTCGTATTTGTTAAATAAATGTATTTTGGTCGTGTCGAACAGAATTGTGAACAATTGCAATAAGAAGAAAAAGCCATATAAAATTTCCACGAATGAGATACGGGAAAAACCTTTTCAACACATGCGAAATATGTAAATGTTGTTTGTACGTCTCGACGTGGACATTACCTATGTAGTATGTTGTTAAAGCCATTACTATACATGACGTGGACAAAGTAACGGACAATAACTAATACCTATATGTTGCTATAAAATTGATACTAATTTTTTTTATGTGGGAAGAGCAACAATCCACCGTGCAGGCCATTTGATGTTAAGTGGTTGCTACAGTCCATGGAACGGTAGCCGATTAAGGCTAGCCTCAAACAGATCTGAAGTCCTATCAGAGGTCTGGTAAGCATTACTACTTTTAAAGACTAAGATGGTCACCCCGCTTTAATTGTTCGACAACCGCACCTCTCCAACCGAAACACAAGAATTGCTTCACGGCGAATTATGAGAGCGAGGGGAAGGATTTACATTTTAAATCAGTACATAAAAAAACTTTAAATGTCGTTATATGGGGGGGAAATATTATGTTCAGTAAAAAAATACCCCAAATACATTTATAAATTACGCACACAAATGACATTAGGCGATATAACACCTTAACATTTTATTTTCTGTTGAAGGTAGCAAAAGTTGGGCCTAATGGAGACAGGCGATGTAAGATGGAACTAGAACTTGTGACCCCCAAGGGCCCCGAGAGAAAGGCCCCGTCTCGCATCGACACGAGGGACACCCAGTGCGAGCCAGAACCCCCACCTTGCTGTTGTATGAAGACGAAGAAGAAAAGAAAATAACCTGATATCCAGTACTGCTTCTGTTCGACGAACAAGTAACATCGCGACGTTATTAGCCCGTCGTTAAAGCTCACCAGCGGATCAGCAAAACCATAGACTCCTATTGATAGATGCACTTTGTTGTACATTAGTGAAATCAATCCAATATTATTAGTATTTCTACGCATGCGCGTATATCTGAGCTAATCAGTATCAGTTCTCTGACCACGTTTACCGCGATGTCATTACAAATATGCGCATAAAAATATCACATATTAAGCTGTTATTATAAACCAATGTTCATTTTGCACAGCAGTTTTCTTTACCGCCAGAAATAACTAAGTCGATCAGAGAATTTAAAAATATGTAATATTTACAAGTATTCATTGAAAATAATTAAAGGAGTTCCATGTACATTTGCCCTACAATAGCCATAAAAGAAAATTTCCAAGCATAAGGACATTTTTTTATGTATACACTTAAAACCACAAAGATTCAGGTATTTAGGCGCATTTTATGCTCTGTGGGCGCATCTTATAATAATATGTAAACGTGCAAATATGATTAAATATAAACTAATCAAATGTTTATAACTCCATTAATTTTTTAAGGTGCAAAATATATATTTATATTAAATAAAACAATTTAATTTATTAATGGTAACAAATTAAAATGATTAAAATCACCTTAATGTAATTTACCGCGTATTTTTTTTTATTAGTGTGCGAGCATACGTTATGAATTATAGCTGTTATCCCATTTATAGGTACTCTTGTTATTACATAATCAAGAAAAAGACAAGTAATTGTGCTCATGGGATCTTAACGATAGTGGCATGAGGATCTTTGAGTAGGGGCACTCAGGGGCCATGAAGCGGAATCTTGTTTAATTGTTATGCATATTAGAAACCTTCGCAATTGTAAAGCATTTAGAACAATCTGCGCCGGTTGGCGGGAAACAACTGGATGCGAAGAGCCGAAGACCGGGCTCAGTGACGCGCTTTGGGAGACGCCTATGTTCAACAGTGGACTAACGCGGGCTAAAGAGAGAGAGAGAGAGAGAGATATTAGAACCTTAATGAGTGGTAGATTTGTTTGTTGTTCGCTACCGTACGACGGAACCATCTCTACGCCTATTTCTATCTCATAACGTCAATATAGCGATATTCCGTTTTAGTATAAATGGGGTGGTAAGGGAAATTCATTTCTTCAGACCATTCTATCTTAGTCCTCAAGACGACTTCACCTAGGAGTCCTGTGCGACCTGGAGTAGGTTACAGTTGTCCATGACGGCGGGACCACATATAGTGAGGCGACCATCATAGTCCTCAGGAGTAGTGACGCACCCATATACAACCTCAAACGGAAATTCGGTTTTGTTTGAGGTTGGATGTGGTTGTCCTGACCTGGCTGTGGTGACCACTTAACACTAGGTGGCCTGCATGCTCGTTTCCTACTTTACAAACATGAAAAAAAAAAAACTTCGGTGCCTTCTAAAACTGTGCTGAGGTCTGCTAAACAGAGCCGTCTCGGGGGCAGCCCGGAAGAGCGACAAAAAAAAAAAGAGTGTAGATCTCG
>DWKL01004760.1:0-10356 GCA_018249415.1 Phareas burnsi
TAATTTTCTATTTATAACAAATTAAATGGTTTATAATACTTTACAATATTTCAAAGTACTTATTGTGGTGCTACAATTAGTTTATTGTCATTACCAAGTGCAACTAATCGTAAATCTTTACTGTTCAAATGCAAGTTATGAAATAAACGCAAATATAGTTCATGGCTCCACGCTAATGATGCTTCAAAATGTAGGTAACCGCTTCATTGCACACGAGTTTTTATAGGCGACTAACGATTTGCACTACCCTTTTTATCTCTTTGTTATTAAATACACATAAATATGTTATTTTTGGTTTTGCTAACGTAATTGTATTCCAAAAAATTGTTTTTTTTTTAAATTTTAAATAGAAATACAAGATGTAAAGTAATTGATTATGCCTAAAGTTATTTGAGTAACGATTGTTCCTTTAAAAATTCTTACATAGAGATTTATTATTATTTTCTATAGTCGTTCTATAATCGTAATAATATTGAAGTAACACGATTAATAGTAAACACTTGATACGAGCCACAACTTCTTAGATTAATTGTGTGACAATTTTTAAATTATTCAATTCAATCTTCAATTTTCAATTCTATTAATTACGCGTGGAGCAGTGGTCGCCTTAACAGTCCGCCATGCGAAAGGTTCTAGATTCAATCCCAATCATACGGACACCGGATGAATTTATATTCCCGTTCAAAGTCTGAATGTTGTTTATTTGTCTTTGTGTGCCTATAGCACCCACGACACAAGGAATCCTAGTGTAGGACTGCAAGAATAGAAAGCGTTAATTTTAAATCTTCTATGATTTGTTTATTTTACGAAAATAAAAAATGCCATTCTTTTACAACATAATTCGTGGACTTATATTTACTCGCTCGCAGTGAAACAATAGAGAAACACGGCAAACCGACGGTATCTCGACAAAAAGAGCCTTAGCAATGACTTTGGTGCGGTCACTTTCGATCAACCCGCGGTGAATCATTCCGTGATAATCGCTCATGTAATACTCGTTGCTTTTCGGAGTTGAGATGGAACGTAAACAAAAACGTTTGTTGTGTTTCGGTTGGAGAGGTGCGGTTGCCAGGCACACATAACGAGGCGACCATCTTAGTCCTCAGGAGTAGTGACGCATCCATATACAACCTCAAACGGAACTTCAGTTTTGTTTTAGGTTGGTTGTGGGTGTCCGTGGGCTGCGGTGACCATTTAACATCAGGTGTCCTGCACGCTCGTTTGCTACTTTACAAAGATAGTAAAAAAAAACGTATCGTAATCGTATCGTACGTAACGTAACGATTGTACCAGAAACAAAGCAAATTTCCGCACGGCAAAATGTTTATATTGGGTAAAATATGGCAAAAAGTATAGCGTTGTTACCTGGGTTAATGAGGTTGTCATGCCAGACTGCAATTTCTATAGCGGTGGAAAAATACTTCTATGTCCTTCAGTCGAGGGAGCCCTTGTTACGAACTGAGGTCGGTAAAAGAGCAAAGGCGTGAATAGGTGCTTTGGCACAGAATAATTAAATTCACGTATAAAACTTCAGCGTGGCTTAATTCATAATTTTTAACATCTTTTGTTTCTTTGTCCATTATTTCTTTTTCCAGATTTTGCTACTTCATTCTTAATTTATTTATTAGGGAATTATTAAAAATCATTTATAGTGAGATATGAAATGTAACTTCTAATTTCAAGTTTCAATAAAGATGGAGTAATAGGCACTGTTTTTTTAATTTTGCCTTTTAGTTACCTGACTTGTGGGCTATCTGGCACAAATTTGTTTTTGGTTTATTTAACCTTAATTCATAATTTTAAAAAAAGAACGACCATATATGTATTCGTGGGCCACAAAATCACATGGCGGAATGTCATAATATAAATAGGTGGGGAAGTACAATTTTATTTGTTTTATTTACAGTTCGTTTCAGACAAATGAGCCCTAGAGAGCTAATAACTAAACTAACTGCATGTATATCTCAGCAAACATTCGTAATTTCCCTTGTGATATCTTTATGTGTAGGTACTTTTGACTAGGATATGAAAAAATCACACTAAAACAAACTTATTTCCCTAGAATTTCGTTCTACATCATTGGCATATGGGCTGAATGGTGTACCTACTGCAGAAAAATCCAATTAGATTTGCATATCTATACATTTAAGGCTTGTAAAATGAGATTTTAAAGCGATGGGGTATTTCCAATCCAAAGTACAAATATGTTTCATTTTTTAATTGCCTTTGGGTATTAAACCACATTGCGGCCGAACTGACCGAATGGAGACATATTGACAGAACGAAATTGAAAAAGGAAATTAAAATCAACCCGGTCCTAGTGGAATGTTCTCTAGAATAATAAAATGTCGTAATGGATTCTCAATTTTTTTATATCATTTGTGTCGTTTGAAACCTACCTTCGTGACATTTCTATTTTGAATACAGAATAAGAAGTAAAAACTGACAAAATGTGACTTTAAAAATCACAAATATATGTTTGGTCTGTGAATTGTGTCATTCGTGAAATGTTTTTCAATGTAAAAATCGACCGGCGTACACACTATCATTTTGAGGTGAACAAAAGAACTTTCTGAATGCCCTACATCTTAATGGTCCAATTAGGCGCGTGCTAAGGTAACGTGACCTACCTCTTTCGCGATTGATTTTGTCCCTCTGCACATTATGTAACCTGTATACTAGTCGTGCCAGCGAAATATAAATAAATTTGCTTCAAAGAATCTTTTTGATAGATATAGGCTGTATAGGCTGCGCGTTTTACCTGATCCATGCACTAATAGGTTAATGCTTCGGGAATCTGTTCGAGCTGATGGACACTAAAAGAATACACTATTCTTCCTCTATCGCACCATTAGCTGAAGGATAAGGTTCCATCCATATCGATTGGACTTGTGATGGTGCTTCATTGTCAGGTTTGCACGCATCTTCTCAAGGACGTACAAAACACGTGTGGAATGCAATCCCTTCCGAGGATTCTCCAGTTCCCTTTGATATGGGGTTCTTCAAAAAAGTTTCAAATAGATCATCAAGGTCGGCAATGCATTGGCGACATTTCTGTTGTTGCGAATGTACATACGCAACGGTAACCATTCGATAACCTCTCACCTTCAAGATAATGCCTTCAAGTAGCCCGTATGCCTCATAGCGTTCTTAAAAAAGTTAGTAAAAATCTGAATTTGTGTGAGACTTTGTAACTTGTCAACGACCATGTCTCCCGCAAAGAGAAATCTATTTTCTGTTAACCCTTGCGCTACTCTTTAACAAAAGAATTTGAACATAAAGGGCGATTCAATTCAATTCAAGTTCATTATCTTTTAATTTGGATCTACGTGGAACTCCCAAAGAGCTTAATTTAACCAACATTCAGATTCAGCGTTGTTTTCACGAGAATTAGTCTTCAGAATCATTCTCAATTATTCAAAATGTTGGTATATAATATAGAAATATAGATTTCGATTGTTACAATAATGAAGATATAAACTATTCGGTACTAAAGTCGGTTGGGTTAGTCACGTTGGAATTATCAGCATAAAAAGCAGTAATCCATTTCGCTCATGATAATGTTAGCTTTGTAATGATATGATACCATATGCCATCATACCATGAAAACAAGGGTTAGCGCGTTTTATACACGTGTGCTAAATAAGCCACCGTAACATTTAAACACGTCAGTGGCACGTCCATTGTGGTTATTTGTTAAGATATTTCTTTTGTTTCTTTATTTAAATTTTTTATCCCAAACCCAAAGTTTTGGAATAAGAAAGAGCCCAGATTTAATAAATTGAGTATGCGATCAATATAGAAACGAAGATAGTTTGCCTTATTTTTCTTTCCTATACTAAATAAAACTAACCTTTGATAGGGCTTACAGTGGAGTATATTTTTTATTAATTAAGAAAATATTCTTCGGAGTATTTCTTAGCGATAGAGCTTTGCACCATTGCTCTGTTATAAAAGCTGCTTTCCGGAATAGGCTTAGAAAATATGTAGGGTTGGAACGAAAAGCCATCACAATAAAGGCCGGCCTGCTGGCACAATATCAGCCAGCTGCGAGCCAGTAGAATACTTAAGATTCTTTACTGGGATAACAATAGGAAAGTCCAATAAAAAAACAGTTGAGTACGTGTAATTTTATCTAACAATAGAAAATGGAATTTATTGAAGTCTAACTTTTGCTCTAATTTAATAGCACAGAAATAGCAAACAATCACTTAATCCACTTGATGGTAAGTAGTCACTGTCGCCCATGGAGATCTATAACCCCAAATAGGACTGAAGTCCTGTCTAAGGTTAGCCACACATGCATTGCAACCTTTGAGGGCTCGATTGAAATTCGTGTGAGTGTCTGTCTCTTGCTACGTCGTTCTAATCAGAACACAAGAGCGTTTAACCCTGCTATTATGAAGCAGAAATAGGTATTTTGGTGGCGCTTCTGGAGTCTACCACGAAGTATTCTAGCACTACTTTAGTTATAAATAACAATACATTTGAACAATAAATTAATGTTGCATCTATTTTAAGTATGATTGTAATATCACTCTCTAAGCTTTGGAGACAAGCACATCTTAGTTCACTCGGTATCCGCTAGATGGAACCTTAAAAGTGTATGGTGGAAAGGTGTTTTGAAAGCACAAAACTAGGTATCGTACAGCGCCATCTAGCATAGTTTATCAGTACTTATAATGCAGATGAGAGAATCATGTATTTGCGCCATCTATTCGAGTGGTTTAGAACTTTATATAAAGTTTCGACTAACGCTGCACAGGTGGCAGGACTATGCATTTTTTTCGGCTTACTTTATGACCCGGGAAATTAATAATGGTACATAATATTAGGGTTTTCAAATTCAGAAGGTAAGAATAAAAAACGCGATGTAAAGCAAATACGATTCACAATTCTACTTATAAATTTTAGGAATCGTTAGGGAGATATATATACTAATATATAGTATATTTAGTAATACATAAGTCAAAACCAAGCTTAAAGGTAAACACCTATACGAAATGATTTATTTTATATAAAAAGCTTTATTTATTAACATGAAACTTGACGAATTCCCTGCATGATCGTATGGGATCAAAGTACGAATAATATTGTGGGTTACAAATGAAATTTTAATGAATATGTTTTGTTATCGGGTTTCTTATTTTTATAAATCCTAAATGTAATTTTATTAGATTTGATTTTACATTTTTTGTGCATAAACTACAAACACTTCCGGGGTAAAAAGGACCCTATTGCTCTCTAAAATGGGAATTCCTCTTCCTTCTCGGGTATTCCTGTAAAAATCTATGCATCTATATGAAATATATGATAAGCAGATTTTAAATTTGACCACCATACCAACTCTTATAAGCGCAATGAGGCTGGGATTTTTAAATCACAATTAATTAATAAAATAAATGAATTGATCTGATGTTACTTTCTGGCATTTGACATGGGTGTATATTCCAATAAATTATGTCACAAATTTGATATTCTAATCACGGTGTCTTTTCATAATTGGTATTTTAATTATCTACCGCGTAAATTAGTAGCGGCACGACGCATCTTTTTGTTTTCCTTAATAGGTTTTCATTCTAATAAAACTGTATTTAGGCAATGTATAATATGTCTCACTTTTTGAACAAAGCCTATGAAAATAATACATTAATGTAAGATCACATTATTTTTCCCATTTCCAGGTAAGCAAATACAATTATCAACCAGATTTTCAAATGACCTCCCTAATTTCGTCATCTCATGTCCAATCTCGATGTCGCCATCATTACTTGTTTTTTTCATCTAGCTGCCAACCTATTTATTCCTCTTTCTTTTTTAGCCAGTTATTCTACACATGTGACCACATTTTTAATAAACGACCTCCTTTTATTTTACATTGAGAATGTTTTATTTTTTAACACGCTGACTGCGGCGGCTAATATTCGAAACAATCCACCCGTGCGGCGCGTAACAGAACAGGTGAGTTCCAGTACGGCAACACACCGTATGCGTGCGACCTGCACGGGTGGCACCGTCAGTAAAACAAGACAGGTGTGTTTGCCGCAGTCAATGTGTTAATAATTTATAAACCTAACAAATTAAAAATGTACTAGATGGGCAATAGATAGGCAATAGATTCTATTAAATGTTGCAATATTATGAGTGGGCTACGTTGTTCGTAGGGTGGTTTGATGTTACTTGTTTGTATATTTGGCATTCCAAGAGGTCGAAATAAAAATATTGATGTGTTTCATAAATATTATCCCATAAAATGAATGAAGATTAGTAAATGTTATGGTTATTCATTTATAATTGTTCCTTTAAATATTTTATTGTGATTTGGTTTTGTATTTAATACACATACAAATAAATAACCACATTCATAGCCCCACACTTGGATTTCCTGTGTTATCGGTGACATGAATACATACAAAGGCGAGTACACAAACACTCAGACCCAGAACAGAATTCTAAATTCATCATATTGATGTCTGCTTGGCCACCAATTAAAATCGGTACCCGGAACCCTTTCAGTCAGATCTCTGTGGTAACCACTCATTTTAAATATTGAACATCTTTAAATATTTAAATAGGATTATGAATAATTGTATAGAAAATAACAACATCGCCATGTATTCGTCACACAATTATGATTTCAGTTTCTTCATACGCTTGTTATGGACATTTTTTGGTACAAGGTTGAACTCGTTGAAAGTGGAAAAATTGTTAGCGAAGTTTTCCGTTGCATGGAAGTAGAACTCTCTCGAACGTCTCTTACTATTCTCTAGGAAAAGTAAAAACTAAGAGTAAGGGTGTAGTTTCGGGTTTGTTTGTTCTGTGTTCCGTACTCTACGCGCTTGTATAGTTACATCTGTACGATAGCTTTGTACGAACACTTTGTTCGTATTTGTGACTGTTACGTTTTGTTCTTGATTAATTATATTTGCAGTACACAATTGAGTATTCATATTTGCTTAAATATTAACAGAGGGACTTAAAGATGCTCTCATATTCGTGTTAATCAGGTGGCATTGTAGTGAAATGTTAATTTTATGTTCTGTTCAGTTATGAAACAATAGCGAGTTGCTGGTAGTCTCCCTTGTAGGCGATAAAAAGGCTTTTATTAAAAAATAAAACCTGTATTGTTATCTTAGTTACCTAGAGGATTCCTCTGTGTTCATGTTCGTAGATAAATTCTTTAAAAAAAAAATTGTCGTTAGTTAGATATTTTGTTTATTCACAATAATTAATTTACCGGTTACTTTGTGGAAATTTTAATGATACACTAACGAATTACAATCATACAAGTTAAATAAAAACATAATGTAGGGGGTGTTAATGGTGAACTAGTAGTTAAAAATATTTGTTTTTCAGTTTTTTTTGTCTATCTATAGAATATATCTGTGTATAAGCGCTAGTCACAAATTCACCGCAAACTGCACCGATTTCTATGAAACTTAGCAGGTATAATCTTCTATGTTCCAGGATAAAAATCGATTTACTTTTAATTATATCTTTCTATCCCTAAATGAGACTGAAGAAAAATATAAGTTGTCGAAGTTAAAATACAATGACATTTCTCGTGTAATTTATTAATCCATTTATTTGTCATTTATTTTTATTATTATATTATTTTATATATTGATTTTTTAAATATCATTTCTCTAAAATGGGGTCAATTCTGCATTACGCGGTCTTATGCAAGCACGAGAACTGTCGGTGAAGTTATTGGCAGAAAATTCTTGACAATCCTACACGTCCTACCTTGTACGTGACAAGGTAAGTATTATCCTTGTAAAGTTAAACGATAATCAAATAAATATATATATAAATATCATTACATTCAATAGATTTGGCTGTGCGTGGTGGTAATAAAAAACATCTCCCAGTTTCCCATACTACTCATGTAGTTCACACAAACGAAGTCGCCGGCATTAGCTAATAGGTATTTGATATATCGCAAGCGATCCCTGGTACATTCGTTAAAGTAGAGCTTTTCTATTTAAAGTGCCTCGTTGGCGATAAATTTATTACACGTTTAAGGTGTTCGCTCACAGGTCTACTAAATTGATCGAATCTACAACAAAATTATTCTAGTTAGCCTAAACGAATTACGCAATACGTCAGTGCTGTGAGCCCTGCTCATAGCTGTACGGCTGAAGGGATTTTTATGTGATATGTAAGGACGATAGATAGCCCCGCGGCTGGCGTAGATCGTAACCGATCGACAAAGTTAAGCAACGTTGGGCGCGGTCGTAGTTAGATAGGTTACCGCTAATGGCAATATTTCATGCGCTTTACGGTGCTTGAGAGGACATGTTAAGCTGTCGGTTCCAATGTTATCACTGAATAGCAGTTGTTAAACATTGTCGGAGGCCTCGCGTGGTTTGGATACATTCGACATACGTCGGCCTTTGACCCGTTTCTCCTGGTGATATATTACGCTCCGGGGCTTCTGCAATTGTGAGGGGAGACCCGTGCCCATCAGTAGGGCATAAAAAGAGTTGCAGCCAATAAAAGGAGCAAATTCAAACAAACTGATGATAAGTGGTCACTGCCGCTCATGAACATCTGTAACCAATAGAAAATTGGAAAGAGTAATATACATGTAGAAAGCGATAAATTTTTTATCGATATAACAAAAAAAAAAAATTTAGTAGTCTTTATATACCTTTTTATAAATAAAATATTATTTATAAAAAGGTATATAAAAGTAGGATTATGATTTGAGAGAAGTATGTAAATCAATTTTAAAGGGTGTGTCACTTTTACCATTAAAATTATTTTAATTAGTTTTACGAACAGAATGCTCACAATGACACATTTGAATTCATTTTCAATGGATGTACAAGTTTATACGCTTGCAATACTAGTGAGCAAATTTCTCTGCATGTCTCATTTCTCAGCATTTCTCTGCGCTCGCTTTGTATCTTGTCATATCGCTGCACCAACGCTTGTGCTACTTTTAGGTAAAAACCCAAATAAAAGAAAATAATTGTTTGGGAACGATCTAGATATTCGCGTCAGTGCAGGAAACGATATCGTTTCAGGAAATAAATATATAGGAGTAAAATACATATGTGCATACTTGCGCGCGGATGATGCTGTAACCAACCTGGATGTAGTCACAAAGCTATACAGATATTTACCGGTGGATGCTATTTTGGTTTAGGATATTTGAAATATGATAATACAATACGAGCTCTACTGATGTTTATTATTTCGTATTCTTCGCGTTCTTCGACGAGATCGGTGAACAAATAATTGGGGGCTATGTAGCCTCCAAAACTTTGTTAACAAAAATAAGTTTAGTTCCATTTTTAAGACCCTGTTACTTTAAAAAGAGTGATCGGATTGATCAGTAATACTTTTTTGTCTTATTATATTTTATTAATTGACAGGAATGGAATAAAAAAATCACAACCTATGAATGTTGTTTTTTGATCTGATCCTATTGAAGATCATGTTACTTCAAAAAAGTGATCGAATTGATCAGTAATGGTGTATAACTTTATTATATTTATTAATTAATGGACATCAATTGGTAGCATTTACAATTTAAAATATATACACCGTTATTGCCCAATTTATTTTCGACGTATGTGTGATTTTTATTTGTTTGCCGCTGTCGTCATTCATAATTATTTAGATATCGTTGCCTGTTGATGGTTTCTGTTTAATATGTTATGCTTTCAAATGAGCAGTAGATTCGTGTCTATTTGCATAGTTTGGTCTTATTTTCATTTCTCATACATGATAACAGGTAAGTAGCGTTTTAATATTTATTTTATTTTTTTGTAGAAGGGCTTTTCTAATAGTAATTTAGTAAAAAGTATATATTAAATGTGTAATAAGATATATTTTATTTATCGAAAGAAAATTTGTTTAACGTGAAACCATAATATATTCGGAAAACATTTTCATTGCCTTGCTACTATTAATAATGGGGTGTGCCGCCCGCCGCGGAGTAGTTAAGACGTACTTACTGTGCTCCCGCAATTAAAATTACAAATAAGTGGTTTATATTGCAAAGTCGTTCCTAAAAGTTACATACATCTGAAGCGTATATATCCACCTACAAACCAGTGATAAAAAGATTTTGAAAAGTGGTGAAGTGTGCGTGAATAAACGTTTGCAAACTCAGAAATTTTTAATGACCGTTGTTTGTTAATAAGCAGTGACCGTGCGCAAATCGTTGATGATTCATATACCTATACATTAGCTTGTTACTAAGTTAATTATCGCCACATAATAACGTAGTTCATATTTTCGCTATTAAAATACAAGCTCAGCTGGTGTATTGTGCGTAACTAGTGCTCAAGGACACATGTTGCACTGCTAACCCGGGTTCTAATCTTTGCCCGCTTGCTACAA
>DWKL01004761.1:0-10355 GCA_018249415.1 Phareas burnsi
ACCCCAACGTGAAGCACGTTTGATGTGAACGCAAATTGTTTATTGTATGTATATATTAGTAAATAACATGGGAATCATAAGCATAATTAAAAAAAACCAAATTGACAATCCATTAAAGTTTCAAAGTTCTAGTTGCAGTATTTTTATACATAACACGTTCAGCGTGTCAGAAATGGCGAGAGCTGGTATATTACTAAACAACCTCAGTTTCAAGTTCTGTGGGTTGTTATAATATTTTTTTTACAAATGTTGTTTCTCTAAAGGTTTATTTAAATTACTTTGTCTTGCCTTAGTTAGATTGGCTTGAAGGAGAAACTGAATGATACAAGAGCGGTCAATTGCTTAGTCTCGGTCGCGTCTCAGTAGTCCGTCTCAGTCGCACGCTCCTATATCCCAGTTCAAGAAGTAGTTACCATTTTATTAATCTTATTTTTTTGTAACTTACATATATAAATGATGACTTGTCGAGATTCATTTAATATATTCATAATATATTATCATTGCCAAGCATATAACCTTACTCTTGTTTTGCGAAGTGTAACATCGCAATAAAAAGATTACTGGTAATTATAAAAAAACATAAAATTTTAACATTTCGTGGCATTAAAACAATATAATGTGGCATATTTGTAAATTCAATATTTTTCAAAATGTGTGTATCATTATTAGAGTTGAACTCATAGTTTGTTAATTGTAAATTTAGTCTGAAATTATTTGATTTAAACAAAACAAGCCCCATACGTAATCACAGTACATCTACTTTTGTTTATAATTTAATAAAACTGGCTTGTTTATTATTCTCGGGGACTTAGTTATGAATACTTTTCTCGGTTATAAAAGCTGTTATTAAAATAAATCTTTTATTACTAAACCAATAATAATAATGGTTTATTTCATACGATAATGTATTAATTAAGTACTCGTGGCCAAAAACGTGTTAAACATAATACATTGAGCGTTATACGAGGAATACAAAAGTCGTGGCAAGAGAAAAAAATCTCATAATATAATAAACAAAAATAAGAATTCTTAAGCCTATAACAAAGTGAGATTACTTAAATGTATTAAGTACTTGATATAATACTAAAGGTGCTTGTAAACAGGCTGACTTTTTCGGTATGTAACATACGCATAGACATCAATACTTGCTGTATTGATATGAGCTGCAAATATTACAAAGAGCTGCGAATATTGCAATGAGCTGCGAATATTGCAATGAGCTGCGAATATAATCGGCTGAATGTTTGTAGCGATAGCTAATAAACCTGTTTATAAACATCGTAAGATAAAAAAGAACGTTTAGAACCATAAATGAAGTGACCACTCGATGCACACACATGCAAACCATACAAAATAATATAAATTAAGCTAACCACACACACACTCACACAAACACAGGCACACGTTAAATACACACGAATAAACTGGGCTGTATCGAAAACAAAATTAAATTCAACTTTAATGAGATCAAAAACAGAGTATGGTTGGTCTCCTGTTTCTCAGAATGTATGCGGTCCGCCTGACTCATATTTTCCCTATATCTTAAGAGTACACCCAAAATATTGTTACATATTATTTTGGATATACATAAATATTATCTTCATTATACACTAATATTATAATATCATTTATCGAAAATCCAATGACCGAAATGAATTGTGTTTTAAAGGAACACAACTCGGGGCCATTCGTTCAAAACAAAATTTCGACGTAAATACATATAATATGAGATTCTTGGATAATGGCTCGTTTTACAACGTACATGAATACTGATGATTTCAGGAACTTGAATAAATGATGGCCTCGACGATAAAATAGTCCTTAATATAAACTTAGGGTAGAGCAAATTCCATGATAAACTATACGCAGTTCGCGTGCAATTCGACGTAGGACTATAGTGTCAACCTTAATTTAGTTTATATTATTATCACCTATGCTATACGCGACCCGACTGCGAGTGACTATGCTACACAAACAGGGTGTCCACCGACAGATGCAAGACAGTGAAATGAAATTGTGAAATCGTGTCCCACACAATCGAGGCGAGATCGCCGGAGATAAAGCCGTCGACATCGAAATGGTCAAACAAGTGTATCGACAATAGAGTTACTACACTGTCTAAGAAAAATACCAAAAGTTCTTATTTACGTATTTTTTTTCTGAAACAATTTGGTCTCTAATCTACTCTATTCGGTTGGTATTTATTCATAAAAATACAATATAAACTTTATAGATAATCTTTAAAAATCTTAAAATATCAGCAAAGCTAGCCGCCATAATGGTTGCGTCAATTTTGTAAAACCAATAAAGGCCAAGCAAATCTATTTCAATGCGAGTGCATAATTTCGGACTTGGTGGTTTTAGGGTAATATACGTTTTTTAAATTCATTCCGTTATATTTTATTATTATATTATTTTATTGAATTTATTTATCTTATTTATTTTATTGAAATCTGATCATAGTAATGTGATCGCTGACAGCAACAAGTCCAAATCTGCCGTTAAAAGATACATTATTTGCACAATATTTATTCCAAATGTCGAATTTAGTACTGCAAACTTATGAAATGATAAAAAATAAATTGAAAATCATTAAATATATTGAAAAAAAAAATTTATATGCCATTGAATGTGCTAGCTTTAAATGTAATCCATGAACATTAACCGTCCTAGCTCTAGTGTATGCTTAATCTTGGGTTCAATTTGAGACACTTTTTAAATTCAAAACACGGCATGCGTGCGAGTCGCACGGGTGGCACGAACAGTAAAGCATATCAAGTGTGTTCGCCGCAGTCGACGTGTTGAAATGGGTGTACCTAATACATCATCAGTCAAGTTTCCATCACGACCTCGACTATGAATATTCCTCTCCCTCAGACTCAGGCAGAAAAGAGCTATAAACATTCGCACAAATACCGCGTAAAGCCTGTAATGTACTTTTTAATGGCAATTTAGGCGATTATAATTTCTTTAAATCTGTCGATGAGTCACCTTGTAAACAAAATGGCGTGAGATCATTTCGATCAATGGTAGTGGTTAGCTGGTTAACTTTAACGCGCCGATTGCTGGGCACATTAAAGTTAGCTACATACTAGTTACCTACTAATCCTGATCCTAACTAACAGCTAACATCAACAATGCTCATGTAATGTGTCCACTAGGTGTTAAGCGATTGACATTAATAAGCAAACAATTACAAATTCTTTATAACTTTCCAAGCTGACGACGCAGAAATATCTTAGGCTCAATGTAAATAGATTAGCTTCCGATAAATATTGTTGAATGCGTCCTAATGATAAATGGTTTAATGTGTAATGTTCAATGATTTAAATTTCGAATTGGAATGACGCCTTAAACATTAAATATACCGTAATTTTACACCGTCTATTAATAGTTCCATTCCTAACTTTCTTCACTACCCAGGATTCGTTCACGTATGTCTAATGTTTACCGATATTTATTACCTAATCATACGTAAGTTGGTCGATTGAAACCCAACTACGTAGATTATAATATTATTAAATTTTAATCTATCTACTTGCAGTCGGGTCGATCTTACCTAATTAAAAGGTAAGGAATATTTCAATAAATACTAATGACACTTTTAATATACCGCTTTACAACTGACACTGTAATAAGATATTTTATCATGTTATCGAAGTAGCAAACAATCAAATCCGATAATAAACGGAACGGGAGTCCTATCTTAGGTGAGATTCAGATGTTTTGCTACCCTTGAGGACTAGGTTGGAACGCCTCTTGTGCCAGTTAATCACTGCCAACCACACTCTTTGCCGAACATAATAGCACAGACGTTAAAGATTCGCCGCAGAAGAATGTGGCGGTGGTACTGCCGCAGGCGAACCTTGCACAAAGGTTCTACCACCTACAACAATGAAAGAATTCTCGTTTCGTACTAGTGACTTCAGGTAAAATACCTATTCATCACGTTTTAATTTTAAATTACATCACATAGAGGCCCATGACGAGCTTGTGGATTGCTCATATGGTCTTCGGTAATATCAAGCCTTAGAACAACGCCGTTTCAACAATCAACGCAGAATATCCGGTTCTTGAATTTACCCTAACCTTATACATATGTTAATACTAGTTAATATTAATAGTTAAGAACAATTTACGCGCTATTTTAATACTAGACGAAACCAAATATGAAACCTGACTTGTAGTTGATCTTCAGAGGTATCACACCTCTTATGAAAATGAAATTAACTCTAACATACAATACTATCCTTAAGAACGTTAAAACTGAAACAATCAAGTATAAAAAGAATCAGAATAAATATATTTAAAATAAAAACAGATCCCTGTTGCGAAATGCGAATCGGTGGCGGAGTTCACTTAAACTTAAATATCGAGATGTAGCTGACTTGTCTGCAAGGTACAAACCTCATTCATAAACATAAAAACTTAAGTAGAACACACTTAAATAAATAAATACTTAAAAATCATCGTATTGAGTACATTAAATGCATTTTAAAACTACATACCTGTAGCATATGAAATACAAGTAAGTACGTAAGTAAGAAGGTACTAAAACAAAGTGGCAACAGATATGCGTTCCACCGAACGTTAACTGGACACTGCAAGCTCGGTGAATGAGATAATCCTTATATTCGATAAGAATGAACGACATTTGCAAAATGCTTTTTACAGTCTGTCATTCTGCATATGATCGAATTTAATTTAATACAATAATCAAATAATACTTACATCAACAACGTTTGTAAGGGAGTTTTATGAATTAATAAATTATATTAATTAACATTTTTAACATTTTGATGTCATTACGAGAGAGCTGTGCTTTACGGTAATGGTTTAGTTTTTTTATTGTATAGAAGTATGCAGTGCATCTGATGTCAATGCCTGTTATGAACATCTGTAGTCAACTTCAAATAGAATTGAAGTCCTGAAGTCAACCACAGATGGTTTGCTTTGAGAACTAAGTTGGAACACATCGTGTAAGTATGTCGTGTGCACAGCGGCGTTCAACTGGTGCTGCTGATTGGAACCAGAAAGAGATCGTTCAGTGTATTAGGAGCAAGAAATATAGATTACACTGTCATGGGATATCCAATGTATTTGTTTCTGATTATCTTGCTACACTTCTACTCCTAAGCATAGCCTTAACAGCTGACATTGACCTGCAAGCCAAACACAGAGAAGGAGCCCGTTTCCACCTCCGTTTTAGCAGAGGTGAAGAACAGGTCCTCCCTGTGAGCACTCGGGCCCGTGGTGTCGTGACTCACCAACAGCTCGCCAAGAGCTGCCCTGCGGGCATGTTAGTGGTTTATAATGTTGTGCTGTTTTAATTTCAACACTTATTTATTTTTGCCAGGTTATATGGTAACGTAGACAGGCTATCTCATGTTTTATAGTGGCTTAATATAGATAATGAGTCTACAAAATGTATAGATAACTTCACTAAATGTTCATAGAAATGATGTGTAAAATAGATGCATAATAAACAAAATAACAGACAGTCAAAAGCAATTTTTAAATAAATCGTTCAGTAGCTCTTATAACAAATTCGCACTGCCACTTCTACGTTGAAATGGAAAGCCTAATAAATATAAAAATGGAATCACTTACCTCCCTAAAATATTAAATGTCAAGCTCTTACAATTTACTTACCTACTTACTGATACGATACTCTAAAATACGAGTAATCTTCCAAGCAACAAGTCTTCCGTAACTGTCGGAAGCACTGTCGTCGAATGTTCGGAGCTTAACATTTACTATTGCTTAAAATAATCTTAACGCAACCAATTACGCCAGCGTATTGTTAAAATATCGTCCATCACATTCAATACCTTTGACAACATCATCAGACCACCTGCTACTAATATCTATCGTAGCCAAGCGTCCCCGCGCTGATACTTTCACAATGATCCGAGATGATAACAAACTGAGTCAGGTCAGATTACAACTGTCTAAGATATATTGTTTACGACTCACGAGTAAACGCACCATTACACAAACACTGCACAATCGCTGTGGCTTGTTATTAACATAGTTTATCCTGGGTAGCAAGCGAGTAACTTAATGCAGTCGATAGTCCCTCAGGTTGGCTTCGACCGCGTGAAGCTGGGTGTAAAACACATTTCAAATGCCCTCGCGCAGTCGCTTCATACGCTCCTTTTCCATGCTGTCAACCGGCGGCTCGCGCTCAAACGACATCAGCTCCAGAACTGGAATGCGACAAATTGAAATATTATATATTTATCATTAACATACAAAAAAATTATACATTTGCAAGGATTGTTGCTTGAAGCTAAATCACAAAAAAATTTCAAGAACACACTATATATTTATCAATAAAACGCAAACTCAAACTTCAAGATCCACAATTAAACAAAATTTTTAAACTCATTCAACAAACATTTTTAATTTTTTCGTTTGGTTATCATTTTTTCGTACTTTTCCTTGTAATTTCGTAATCAAACATCGCAATATAAATAATAAATACTTTAGTAATCGAAAGTAAAATATCCCATTCTTTTTTTTTTAATTTAAATTATAGAAGTTATATATTTTAGCTTTCGAAGTAACACATAGACGTTGTTATCGTACAGCGACACGAGTGATATAAACACGATACTAATCAAAATGTATACACAATTTCGATTTGGGCACACCTAACACGTTCTTGACTCGGCGATTTCAAATATTTATTTTTTGCTTATCAATGGTCTATATGGCATATATGTACATAAACACAATCATACTTGTGCAGATAAAAATACTAAATGAACTACTCAGACAACACATTCTTTATATTCATCATTATCAACCCATTGCTGACTGAATGAGAGGTTTTAAGCCATAGTCTACCACGCTGGCTAAGTGCGGTTTGGTAGATTTCACACATCTTCGAGAATTTTACAAAGAACTCTTTAACACTTCACACGACTTTGAGAACTTAATGGAGAATTCAGGCATTCGGATTTCCTCACGATGTTTTTCTTTGGCGTTTAAGCAATAGATAATTGATTTGCAATATCCACATAGCTTCGATAAATCAGAGTTGCATGCGTGTAATTCTGCATATTTGTGCTATATATGCTATTCACACACACACGCACACACATTATATATATATTTATGGCGAAGAATTGGTTTGGATATGTTGAGTTGGACAGTTCCTCTTTGTACGTTAACCATCATCAGACATTTCTTCGACACATATATATATAATGATAACCAGAACTTCGCCGTTTTCTTCAAAACACGCATGAAATTTAACCAACCTACTCCCGAGAGTGCTCGGCATTCCTTCACTTTGTACATCGATCTCTTACATTCCGTACAAGCCCCTGGGTTATGTGCACTTCTAATCAAGTCAACTGTACTATCTAAATAAATAAAATTAAGTATAAATAAGTCACCAGTCTCATTGAGCACGTTGGTCTCGTTGAGGTACCGCCAGGCGGGTAGGTGCGGATGCGCGGGCGACGGCACGGGCGCGCCTTCGCCGGCCAGCCGGCGGGCCGCCAGCTGTACGCACACGTGCCGCGCTAGCGCAGTGCACTTCTCGAAGTTGATCCGGTTACCGGGTAACCTGCGTACGGTCACCAAAGTTAACCCATAACGGACATCTCCGACCCATGAATGTCTCACCACTGGGCATGAGTCACCTCTCAGAATTAGAAGTGTTACGCCATAGTTCATCACGCTGGCCAAGTACGAATTGGTAGACGTCACACACTTTCGAGAATTTTACAAACAACTCTCAGACGTGTAGGTCTCCTCACGATATTTTCCCTCACCTTTAAAATAAAGGATAATTAATTTCGAATGCGCTTATAGCATCGAAAAATCATAGATCCGTCCAAGATTCGCATCCCGAACACCCAGCTGCCACGCCGGAATCTTGAACACTAGGCTGTCACTGCTTTAAAAGTTTAGATTAAAACAAGCAAATGCTCTACACTCATTGCCCCACATTAGGATAACCTGTGTCATGGGCGCCACGCTTAGTTACACATAACGGATAAGAATGTTATCTGTATCATGATCTATCCATTACTGTCACACTGCTGGACATGGGTGGAGATTCATAGGCTTCACACACATTTGTCAATTTTACCGAAACTCATAGAGACGTAGGTTTCTATGCAGTATTTTCCATCACCGTTAAAACGAGTAAAGATTAATTTCGAATGCACATAACATCGAAAATCTGATTTGCGTGCCAGAGATACGAATTTCAGGCTCTCATCTTGAGCGGTCGAAATCTCAGTCTTTTTATTACCAATAAATATTTAATATTAATACGTAAAACTACTAGCATTATTTAATAAAATCGCAATCTAAGTCTTAGTCCACCTACTATAAGTCATACGTTCATTTGAAATGTTAACACAACTTACTTGGATGGTGCTCCTTGGTTAGCAAAGTGCAGATCGCGGCAAGTCACGGAGAGTAGCGGCACGGCTGTCTCAGTGGGCGCGGCAGCCAACGCCGCACGATATCTGTCAATATCATATATATATTTTTTATATAACAGAAATGATAAGTAAACACGCAATCTATCTGGTATTTAACTGATATTAGACTTTATATACGTCTGCAACAAACTCCATATAGTAAAGAACACTTCAGAACAGAAGGCCGATCTACCTGCCGTATCTAAAGCAGATCACATAAACACTACTACCATTGAGGACTAAATTGAAAAGTTTCATATCAATAAGTTTCTCCCAACATAATCTTTAAACTTGAACACTGATACGGTAGCGCTGTTCATTTAAGTCTGGAACTGGTGTAACAATGGTGCTACTATATTTAAACTTCAAAACCTTTTACGCCTTACTACCTGCGACCTCGGCTGCAAATAAATTGTCAATAATATCATGTATATATTATAGCACGCAGTCCACCTCATACAAGACATATACTAGGCATCCGTAAATAGTTCCAATGAAAAATATAAGATTGGCCACAAATGTATTTCTGTACTAAATGTTTACTCAGATAATTTCAAGCTTTCTGAATGTTTTATAGCTCAGTTTATACAAAAACTAAAAGGTGATGCTGCTGTAAGATAAAAAGAGGAAAGTAGATGGCATCAAAGGTGTTAAGAGTGTTATAACCATTCATGATTCAACTCTAGAATCCTTTTACTATTTCTACCATAAATCAATGTTAAACGCTGGCGAGTTTTCCTCTGAAGATTCTGTAAACACTTACACTTACACATCTGTAGCCGAACACCAATACGGCTTTAATTCTATTTGGGGTTGATTACAGATATCCATGGAAGATCTATTTGAGAAGATTGACTACATACTCATCTGAGACTTCTATGCTATACAAAAAAAAAACCAGCCGTCTTTGACTATATTCCACATAATTTTATCCAACACTATTGCCAAGTTTCTAATAGGTGCGACTACCCTATAGATTCCCGTAAAGTTAACCATGGCAGCTTATTTAATTCAGATATGATATAATGCAATAGATAAATTAGATTACCTAGCATGGTTGGCACTCGGCTCGATGCATAATTCTAGTTGACGCAGCTGCTGGCCGCATACCGTAGAGGTGCGAGCCCACTGGAATGTGTTAAGGTAAAATAGTTATGACCTTATTTCTAATATAGAAAATGCTCATTTTGATATAAGATAGTATGTACTTTGAAATGTAATCTAATAATTGTAACGCACATATCGCGCAACTTACGTAGATCGTAACCGGTCTACAGAGTTAAGTGATTAAGGTCGCGGTCGGCAATTGGATAGGTGACGAGGGCACATTAAGTCGGTCCTGGTTGGTATAATTGGATGGCAATCGTTAAGCCTTGTCCGAAGAATTGTGGGCGGTATAAAATCATCCGACACGGTTTGACCACTGACCCACATCACCACCGATCCGCATTGGAACAACATGGTGAAGCATGCACCATTTATTGGAAGAGATCCGTGCTCAACATCATCATGATCGTCAGCCGTTACAGGTCCAGTGCTAGACATAAGCTTCCCATAGTTGGCGCCACTCAAACTGGTCCTGTGCCTTCTGCAGGTTCTAGCGGTTGCCCGCCGCCCTCTTCAGGTCATCAGTCCACCTAGTCGGGGATGCATCGTATTCCTTTGGCCAAGGCGTGGTCGCCACTGGAGGACCTCTAGTCCCCATCGGTAATCGGCGTTTCAAGCGATGTAGCCAAACCATTGCCATGTTAATCCTGCTAATTTTGAAAGCTATGTTGGTAAGCTTTCTTCGCCTATGGATGTCGTCATTATGTATTTTGTCACGTAGCGAAATACTGAGCATAGCCGTCTCCATAGCAAACTGAGTGCTCAATACAAACCATCAATGCATTATTAAATATAAATAAT
>DWKL01004762.1:0-10353 GCA_018249415.1 Phareas burnsi
GAAGTCCGCATCGACTCCGTGTGCTTCACATTGGGGTCGTCTGAATGTTCTGCTGTGCAGCGATTTGATACCGCACAGATGGAACATCAGGCCCTGGGTACATGTCATAATGTCAAAAATGTCTCCTATATGTCAACACACAACCGGCATGTAAGACCAATCGTGTTTCATAAAGAAAAAAAAAATTGATGTTCCCCATAACTGTACCTGAAAGATCATGATGGTGCGACCAGGTAGAGTTGGGGGGGGATTTATGGTCTATACTAGAACTCCAACGCCTGTTGTTAGCAGATAAATAATTTACGCAGAAAATTATCGTAAGTACGTTACTTAGATAACAAATAGTAAATTTGTTTCACCCACGACGGTTATTAGGCATCTTTCATATCCAACGCTCATAATATACGTGGAAATGATTCTCATTATTCATCTCCGTTTTCTTTTGTGAGTATTTCCAGAAAATTCTCTTTGTATTTTTATCAGCTGACATTTTTATGGAAATCTTGCAAATGGACAAAAACTCCATTTGGATAATGAACGATAAATAAACTGTTGGACGATTCTTTGGTAAAGATAACACTGGATTTTGAAGTACATATATATGTAAATCGAATTAAACTTACCTTTGCGTTATGAACGCTTCGACCAGACATCCTATCCAGACATACAACAAGCACATTGCACTCTTGGATACGGGTCTCTTTTGAGAGTTTATATATTTTAGATCATAGATTTCACACGGTTTTCCATGTTTCGGAGGGTTATTATTCCGTGGGTCCCGGTTATTTATCATTGTTATCATTGGATAGCAGTCATTCAATCTTATAGAACCTTATAGGTAGTTTGAAAACAATTATCACAGGTTTCCCAAAAACCCGTAGCTTTTCCCACCAAACTGCGTTGGAACACCTTGGTAGATTATGTTGCATGCCTCTCCCAGTTGTATGGACAGATTCTTGCCTAGCATTAAGAGATAAACTTACAGTTAAATTAATTCGACAGATCAAGGAAGAGTTGGGGCAGGATTGACTGATTTATCACGACCACAGCTGTTAAACACCTAACATTATTACTGTGTTTCACCTGACGATTTTGATTGACTACTTTCTTTTGGGAAACCGACCTCGCTATGACGTACCATCGCCGGCTTCATTATCTGCCATTAAGCAATATTTGTGTGGTTGTCGGGTAAACTTACAATGAGTTGACCATCTTAGATGGAGGAAGACTTGTGAGTAGTAGCGTATCTATGCTCGACTTCAGAATCATCGTCATCGTCGACCCATTAATGTCCCACTGCTGAGCACAGGTCTCCTCCCAGAACGAGATGGGTTAGACCATAGTCCACCACGCTGGCCAAGTGCGGATTGGTAGACTTCACACACCTTCGAGAACTTTGTAAAGAGCTCTTAGATGTGTAGGTTTCCTCACTATGTTTTCCTTCACGGTTAAAGCAGGTGATAATTAATTTCTAATACGCACATAACTTGGGAAAATTAGAGGTGCGTGCGGGGTTTGAACTCTGACCACTCAGATTGAGAGGCCGAAATCTTAACCACTAGGCTATCACTGCTCGGTTATCTGCTGCTCACATCAGATTCGCTACTCTTCAAATATAAAAAGGTAAATTAATTGCACGAAGCAATTAAAAAGCTTCAAAGAAACACTACCTACGTGCACGAAAAATCATGTCCCTTTGTAATATTCGTTATGCAAGAAAAACAACGTAAAAATTACAAAGAGAAAATGTACGTCGAAGCACCAGTCAATTCGCTGGGGGCAGTGGAGCGTAAAAAGATTTTATAAAAGCTACTACATTTTGCAGCAATGTTTACTGATAATAAAACGAGTAATTTAAGAGTTGTTGCTATAAACTTCCAGTGATTGATTTTATTAAGTACTCCCACTTTGTATTACACTGACTTCATGAATAGTGCAAAATCGAATTCAGCTTGATATTTGTATTAAATTGACTTTATCAATAGTGCAAAATCGAATTCAGTTTGATATTTGTATTAAATTGACTTTATGAATAGTGCAAAATCGAATTCAGTTTGATATTTGTATTACAATGACTTCATCAATAGAAAAAAATCGAATTCAGTTTAATATTTGTATTAAATTGACTTTATCAATAGTGCAAAATCGAATTCAGTTTGATATTTGTATTAAATTGACTTTATCAATAGTTCAAAATCGAATTCAGTTTGATATTTGTATTATATTGACTTTATCAATAGTTCAAAATCGAACTCCTTTTTTATGTTTTACGAGTAGCAAACGAGCGTACTGGCCACTTTATGTTAAGCGGTCTTTGCAGCCCACGGATGCCACATCTAACCTCAAACAAAACTAAAGTTCTGTTTGAATTCATAAGTAGATGCGTCACTAATCCTGAGACCTAAAATGGTCGCCTCGCAGTAAGCGTAATTGTATTAGCGGTATATATATTTTATTACGTATTTCTGCTTTATATTACACTGACGTCATCAATAGCACAAAATCGAATTCAGCTTGTTATTTGTATTAAAGTTATATATATTTGTTTGGCATAGAAGAAGCAAACTGTTTGCAGTCCACTATCTGGTGATGATGATGATGATTAAGTAGTCACTGGCAAGAGATCGAAGCCTCTCACGCTAGAGGTCCGGAGTTATGTGAGTATTATACATTAATGATTACCCGTGTCCACTAGTTGCATAGGAATAAGATGAATAGGACGATGATGATGAAGTGGTCAGTGTCGCCCATGGACATTGGTGCCAACATCATTGAACCGTACATTTCTATCTCCGGAGACTAAGTATATTTTCCTTACAAAGCCCTTCAAAGCAGAATACAGATGCGTTTACCACTGCTGGTAATGGCAGAAATAGGTATGGCAGTAGTGCCTCCGGAATAGAACCACAAAGGATATGGGTATCATAGCATAGTGACTACCTGCGACAAGCATGGATACCACGTCAAATTAAGTAGACGCTTCAGCCTATGGACAAACTACTATATAAGGACATAGACTGAACACATCTGTACAATCACAAATAGGACTGACGTCCTATCTGAGGATGTACGTCGATTCGTTAGTACTCATTAAGATTGACGGTTGTCTCGTTTGCAACTGTACCCGGCAACCACAACTCTTCGACCGAAACAAGAATTGCTTCACGGCGGATTGCGACGGCGGCAGTGGTAACTTCCTAGTCCAACTATACTTGTGCCACTTATATTAAAGGTAGATCGATTTATAATTGTTTGTAGTTTGTCCGTTACTACTGTTACATAATCCATCTTTTCCCAAATATCGTCTTCCCGAGCTCGACGCTTCTCCATTATATAAGGACACGTCGAGTTTATCCCCATAACACTTCATAAGATAGTTATCATGGTTTGAAGGCACTTGGGCCGGATTGCCAATTCGGTTGCGCTGCGATATATTTGCATGATGGCGTCATAACCACTCCCCGCGCTATAATTGCTTTCCTCGAGTGACGTCCCGAAGATGAATTTTAAAATTGCTCGAGAAATGACTTTCTGTTTGGATGGAGAGATTAAATTGCGGAATGACGTAATTTATTGGCATAAAAATAGACTTAGTATCTACCAACTTTAATTTTTTCGAAAATAAAATAGCTTTTTTAAAACAGTAATTAAGGCATATAAAAGGAATAAGTGTTGAGAACTAGTATCGATATGATATAAAACTGTAACTGTCAGAATAAATTATAATCGATAAAGACAATGAACAGGGTATATGTTAAGAACGTAAAGGGACATTTACAATGAATTTGATTGACAGAAATAGTCATAAAACAAAAAAGGAAACAATATTACTTATTTTAAATTTGACATTAAAATGACATAAAACTAAAACGTAAGTGTAGGAACAATTCATGCTAGCGTTACCTTATTTATATGTTGGTGTCATTGTGATAATTTAATAGATAAAAAGTAACAATTAATTCCGTGATGTAAAAGTATTGTTGAAATTTCATGTTAAAGCGTACCAACGAACTTTTTGAATATGGCGGACGATGATTTATTTGATAATATTTTTATTCACGCCTCAATGCGACCGATCGAAGTTGGAAAGTTACAAAGTTGATACTTGGGTTTGCGAATATCAATTTCGATAAAATTACGAATTTCTGGGACTGACTTTATTACTTTCGGTTTTCCAAACGTAGACAATAGAGTTGACGTTAATTCGAATACTTTTTATCTTGTGATATTGATAATGATGTTACATTGTTATGTCATTTAAAATGCGAGTTGGACATGTCATTTAAAGAAATGACGGGTAAAGGATTTTTATAGAAAGAGAAAATTTAGAATTTCAATACACGTACACAATAGCAGTGGTAGCCTAGTGGATAAGATTCCGGCCTCCCAAGCTGGGTGCTCGGAGTTTGAATCCTGCACGTATCACTGATTTTTCGAATATATGCGTATTAGAAAATAATTATCACTTGCTGTAACGGCGAAGGAAAACATCGTGAGCAAACCTACACTTCTAAGAGTCCTTTGTAGCGTTCTCGAAGGTATGTAAAATTATCAATCCGCACTTGGTCATTGTGGTGGACTATGGCCTAACCCTTCTCATACTGAAAAGAAACCCGTCCCCAGCAATGAGACATTAATAAGTTGATGAGGAAATTTAAATCTTTTAAAATTAAGCCATGGTAATTTAGCACTGATCACGAGGTGAAATAGGAAAAAAATGTCTTGTATAAAGCATGTTACATGCGTGAACTGTGAACTTAATTAATGGGTGAAGTTGATAAAAATCAGCCGCATCAAAAGGTCCACAGATCGTCAGCTAACGCTAATGGGGTAGAGAGTAACGTTAGTAAGAACGAGCTTCTTACTTTGAGACGACAGCAACACTCGAGAAGACCCTTTGCACTGCATTAACTGAGCTATCACTGGGTTTCTATGGGAGGATTAACGCGCAAGCGTCATTCGCAAGCAAACTGATCTCAATGTACCCATTTGTATTCTGTGACGGTACCGCGATTACTATCCCCGGGGTATTGAAGTTTCGCAAGTTTCTCAGCCCAATTGATGACGCGATTAAACTAAATTAGGTCGGAGGCGCGAACGTTTCTAAATGATCCGATTTGGATGGATCTGAATAAGTTTGGTGACGTGACGTGATCCGGGATAATTGAGTTCGATCCGGATAGTTTTGGGCTTGGGTTTCTGTTAATTCGTCGGGCGGCCACGGGTGCTGACTCCAGATCTAATTTGTTACATTAATCGTCACTTATAGAGAAATTGAGGACGGTAATTACTAAGAGTACTTTAATTGGTTTATATTCTAACTGGAAGCTTAGTTATCCTTGTATTTATCTTTCTATATTGATAAATATTTAAACCCATTACTCTCATACGTATGTGATAATTTACCGTTTCGTGATGAATCGCTATCATCAATCTATTATTGTCCCACTACTGGGTATGAGTCTTTACTTAGAATGAAAAAGGTTAATCATCATTATCAATGTACTGTCCCATTGCTGGGTAGGGTTTTATCAGAATGAAAAAGGTTAGGTCAAAATCCACGACGCTGGTTGCGGATAGTTAACTGCAGACATCTTCGAAAACTTTACGATCTCTCGGCTGTGTAGGTTTCCTCACGATGTTTTCTTTCACCGTTAAAATAATTAATAATTTATAATACGCATATAATTTCGAAAAATATAATGTGTGTGCGGGATTTGAACCCTGGAGCCCTAGCTTTAGGAGCCGGAACCATGCCGCTACGCTATCATTGCTGTTAATATAGTTTACAAATTTACATAAAGAGAAGAATCGAATTTTATTTTCAGGTGGAACATCACTATTCATTATTTTAGTATATAGAGTGTGTGCATGTATACCTGTAAGTTGACATAAGGAGCGTCCGCCATAACAGTTGGCACGATGAATCCGCCTTCGCCAGTCGACATGTCGATGTCCTGACTGTAGATGTCAGTTTTGTCGTCGTAGAGCTTTACCCGGACTCGAACCCGCTTCTCAGTGCTCATTGCTTCCACCTGTGTGGAGAAGAAACCACTCAGTAACGCTTAATTCAATAAAAATAATCTAAATTAATCATATGATAAAAAGTAAATGTCCATTTAGTCGGGGATCGAACCCGAAACGTGCGTAGCCGTAACTCAAAAGAAAAAACGGAACCCTAATACGAACACGATTTGTCCATCCGTCTATCTGTGTCTCGAACAGTCAAAGCTCTTTTCCTCAAATGAGTAAAAATATCTATTTAAAAAAATATCAAATACTAAAGCCTGGAATCCTTTGATAATGCTAAATATTTAACCTTCGAAGTTAATGCTATCAAAGAATATTGACGACGTCAAAAATTGTCGAGACTGTTAATTCCCGGGATGGATGTACTGTCTATCATACCTACGATTACATAAATACGTTTGTACGGAATCCTCCGGACGCGAGTCCTATTCACACTTGTATGATTTTTGTTTTATGTTTGAAAAGTACCAAATGAGCCTGCAGGTCTCCTGATGTTAAATGGTCACTGCCGTCCATGGACACCCATTTCAAACAAAATTTACGTTCTGAGGTTGCAGATACGTCACTACTCCTGAGGACTAAGTGGTCGTCTCGTTGTAAGTGTGCCCGGCAACCGCATCTCTACAGAAACACAAAAATTGCTTCACGGCGGATTATAAGGGGTGGTACTTCCCCAGACGATATATAGTTCTACCACCTGTCGAAATACTATTACTATTAAAACGATTACAAAATCGGTTTTATAATCATTTACCGTTTAACCTTGCCTGATTGAATTAAAGTTGTACGTAATAATCGTCTATGAAATTAATCTTTAGAAATTCAGAAATTCTGCCAAAATAACCGATCTAATTAAAGCAATTCTAAAGTTATAGAATAATTAACTATCAGCAAGTATAGCATCTGAAAGGTCAAATACACCTTATCACGTCACTGGTTCAACCGCGAAAGAGTAACGATAAACGAAAACTATATATATTTTCTGTTATTCATTTATTAAAAGGAATGATTTCTGTATTACATAGCCATACTCAATTTCAGTGTTATTCGATGATAAATCAAACAACATGTGTGTGTGTGTGTGTGTATTGTGTGTGTGTGTACGTTTAAGAAGAAATAATTCCAATTAGATTTTACGTTTATTTATTTCCTGAGGCATGATTTACAGATCACCAATTTTTTATTTCAACAAAAAAATTAGTCCGTTACGTAAGGTACATTATATATTTACAGATACAATTATTAGTAACTTTATAACAAGGAAGATTTGAAGATTATTTCGGGATCGAAATCCGGCAAAAAATGATGACCATAATTATTAACTACAATAAACAAAAATATTCAGCATCGCTCATCAACAAGTCACGTGATAATATTTTAATCTTTACTCTTTCACGTACTGGTAATCAAGAATCCGGGTACTGGGATACGTATGCCCGAGTCCGATTATGGGATAATATGGGGTAAGGGATAATAAGGTTTAATATTATTTTTTACAAATGTGTTGAGTAACGGCTGTATACTTTTGGTAATTTTTTGCAATAAAGAGTATAAATAAATAAATAAATAATTTAAAAATTGCGTTAATGGTTCATATCTCATATATATTGCTTATGTTACAGGTGGAAGAAGTACGTTCGGGGAAACACCAACGCCTCCCTTATAATCCGCCGTGAAGCAATTCTTACGTTTCGGTTGGAGAGGTGTGTTGTCGGGTACACTTACAGCAAAGCGGCCATCTTAGTCCTTAGATGTCATCACGCTACTGGGTACGACCTCAGATAGGACTCTACTCCTTTTTAAGGTTAGATAAGAGTGTCCACGGGCTGCAGTGACCACTTAACATCAGGTGGCCTGCACGCTCATTTACTATTCTTCTCACATAAAAAAACTCATTTATCGTTGTTAACTTGTTATGAAACAAGTACCTTAAGAAGTCTTTTCTATGACTTTGAAGTGCTGTTGCCCGAACTAAGCTAATTACTTTGAAACATTAAGTAGTTTCTTGATATTTGAGCTCCTTCAAATTTATTCTTTAACAGATGAAAGACATCCTAGACGCAATATAGCGTTCGTTATCGTCTTTGAACAGTTTCAAGTTACAGTGTAAAAGTTATTAAAACAAAATTAAATAAGAAAATGATTGAAGTAAAATGTTTTTTTTTTGTAAACATTTATGTAATTTACACGTAATCTATATTTAATACAATTCTTTTTATTCATGAACGTAACAATGAGTTTATCATTAACATACACCTACTGCAATAGATATTGTTTTATTTGGACCCAACCATTTTTGTGTCCCACTTTTGGACACGGGTCTCTTCCCAGCTAGGGAACGCCTAGAGCATACTTCACCACGTTGCTCTAATGCAGATTGGTGGAGATCCGGGTTAATGGCCAACCTGTGTCGAGTGGCTTCAATCCGCCCACAATGCTTCTGACAAGGTTTGACAACTGCTATCCATGATAAAAACCGGGACCGACGGCTTTACGTGTCCTCTGAAGCACGGAAGCGCGCGTGAAATTTAGCCACTAGAGGTCACCCATCCAACTTTCGACCGCGACCGACGTTGCCTAACTTCGTTGATCGGTGACGGTCTTCGAAAGCCGTGGGGCTATGCGGACTTCATTGCTTTATTTACGGAAATATAATAAAAATAATGTAAAATTTAATGGGACAAAGATATAATGTACATTACAGTATGACCACTTGAAGTCACTTATGAATAAGTTTACTGTGTAACTTGTGCCCATTCGCAATTTTTATACTATATTATATTTATACTTTTATTATTTTATACTTTTAAAGGTGGTAGAACTGAAGTTCCTAGGAGATACCACCGCTGCCCTCATAATTCGCCGTGGAGCAATTCTTGTGTTTCGGTTGTCAGGTACACTCACAAGCTGGACATGCATCCCCGTTTTGTGAGAGAATATTCGTAACCCAATAGTGAAAGATCTACGTACGATCTCAAATAATTGTCAAAACTTCAGATAGATAACAGAAACTGTAATTAAGACAGATTTAATAATATGTAATACTTAAGCATTATAAGGTTTCAAAAAAGTTTGTATCATTAGGTGGATAGTTATTTTTTCAAGTCAACCATAGATGGCGTTGTACATGTATAAATTCACTATGTTCATAATTTTTACTGAAAAAAAATTAAGAAGTTTGCCAAAATATCAAGAATATAATATTATACAAAGGAGGCATCTTCATTATTCTCCCAAATTGGTCATAAGCATTCTACGTTAACTTAGAAGGTTCATAAGCTGCAAAATGAACACGATATTGCGTTTTAGCTTAGGTATCTGTTATATCTTTGACGAGTAACTAATCACAAAACAGAACAACGACGTAAATACGTTTTTACAATTTTTCAGAATTGTTTATAAGTTTAATATTGTAAATATCGCTCGTATTTCTAGTCAAATCCATTAATATCTCTATTGAAAAGTACTCTAAGAACTATTCTGAGATATTTTTCTGTAGACAGTTCTTCCACGACGGGAACTAAAGACATCAACAATTCAACATGCCAATTTTGACATTTTTTGTACTTACATCATTGTTCTTTTAGATAAGCGAATTGTTTACAATTGGAACAGGGTGAACATAACATCGTGGATGATCATCCACGATGTCATCTGATGGCATCCACGATCTTATAAAGATAAACACAATATTTACAAAAGACGATTACACACACACCCCCTGAACCAGAATAGAAATCTCAATCCTTCAGATATCCATGTGTCCGAATCGATTCCAGAACCATCTGCTCTGCCACTAGGGTAATCAATTTTATGTCTTCTGTTATTCAAAAAACTGCTTAACGGCGTATTATGCGGCGGTGGTACTTCCCCGGATAAAAAATAGTTCTACCACGTTTCAAGTTTATACATTTTTATTAAAAGATTTCTGCATTCTATGAGTAATTACGGTAATCATGTAAATTACAATGTAGGCAAATACTACATTAAAGAGGGCGGCTTATGCTCGTAGTTATAAAGAAGTAAAAATGAGTACTTAAGTAAAAGTCACTACATAAGGAGCCATTTTTATTTTATACTTCAGTAATTCTTTGAAGTCCGCGCCTTTTAATATTACAATCCCCACCCAAGCAATCGATCAAATTAAATCAATGACGACTTTATCAAGACAGTACAAAGCAACAAGTAATTACTTCTTTGTAAATAGGAGTATCAGTCCTAATAATTTGCAAACCGCAAATAGTGTAAAGTTTGGTGCGTAAAGATACAGTTAGTGTGGTGTGTCGTGATATGGTAAACAAAAAAGAAAAACGAACTAGACGT
>DWKL01004763.1:0-10352 GCA_018249415.1 Phareas burnsi
GTAATTAATTATTAAGTAATACAAATAAATTAAAAATATTTTAATTTTATTTTAAATAAGTAATCTATTTCAAATACCGTGTATAATAGTTTAGTTATATAAAAAAAATATAGTTATATTGTACCATAGATGAGAAATAGAATATTCGATCACTAATCTAAAATCATTATGAATCGCTTATGCGATTTTTGCATTTGACTGTATGGTGTGGGATCGAACTCACTGGTCCTAATTAAACTCGACGCGTGGGAATTGCTTCATGAATAGTTTTATAGCATAGAAGTAGGGAACAAGCATGCAGTTTATCTGATGGTTAACTGGTCATTGCTGCCCATGGACATTAGTTACATACCTCCAATAAAATTGAAAGCCTATCTGAGGTCCCTGTGTAAGTCTACCAGACAATCGCACCTCTCCAATCGAAACGCAAGCCTAGCTTCACGTTGGATTATGAGAACCGTGCATCCCTGGTTGAATAATAATTATACTTATATCCATTATATTAATTAATATCCATCAATGCAGTGTATATATATATTTTTTATGTTTGTAAAGTAGTAAACGAGCATGCAGGCCACCTGATGTTAAGTGGTCACCACAGTCCATGGACATCCACATCCAACCTAAAAAAACAGAAGTTTCGTTCCGTTTCCGTTTGAGTTTGTATATGGATGCGTCACTACTCCTGAGGACTATGATGGTCGCCTCGCTATATGTGTGCCCGGCAACCGCACCTCTTCAAGCGAAACACAACAACTGCTTTACGCCGGATTACGAGGGCGGCGGTGGTACTTCTCCAAACGAACGATTGTTCTACCACCTACCACATATGTCAATTATTTGCGCTTCATCGTATTCTATTAGGACGGCATTTAGAATAGAATAGAATTCACATTTTTACTTTTTAAGTCATGGCAATTAGCTTACCTCCCAATTATTGGAACGAAGTAATTTATTTAGCACAAATATTCTTTGCTTTTATTAAGTCAACGCGTAATTGCAGCCGAGTGGAGCACAGATAACAATCATTTGGGTTGGTTTTACAAAATTTGATTATTCAAAATAAAACCAGCGAGAAGTAAATTGGTTTCATGTTCTATTTGTTAACTGTGTTATTTTTATGATTTCTTGGTTTTCTGACAGTTGATTAATTATACACTCACATAATGCTAGGGCTTCACTTGATGTAGCGAGAATACACTGATATCTGACTTTCATTGGATATTAAATTGGCAAATCAATCACATGGCAAATAGGGACGCGACACCTGTTGGTTTTTTGTAACACGTCAAGGCTTCAATACATATGTCAAAAACATTTACGTCACACATGTTGTCAAATATTATGGACTGAATAACTCTGAAATTATTCATCTTTATTGTCATAAATTGGCCTTGTCTTCATTGTCATAACTAACTTCATCTCACTTCTCACTTCGTCATAACTAACGTCTTACTATCTAGACCTTTAATAATTTAGACGCCTCTACGTCTCGAGGTGATTATTGTGCCACGCGAGTCGCCTTATTCTAGGTGTTAAAAGTACTCAGAGTAGAATATAATATATTTATCAGTAAGAGATTTTTAAGTGTCTATCATTAGTCTAGTGGTTAAAATGCTGCCTCTTACGCTGGGTGTCCGGTTAAACTATAGCGCCTAACGCGCGCGCCCAACCTCTAACGCGCCTTTGATTTTCCGAAATCATGTACGTATTAGAAATTAATTATCACTTGCTTTAACGGTGAAGGAAAACATCTTGAAGAAGCCTACGCATCTTAAGTACTTAGTAAATTTCTCGAAGGTGTGTTAAATCTACCAACCCGCGCTTGGCCAGCGTGGCCAGTTATGTCCAAAATCTTCTCATTCCAACTCAGGTAAGGTAACTTCAACGCTATTTGGTTGATTACGGATGTCCACGGGACACAGTGCCCACTCACCACTTCTACGCCACGAAAATGTATGCTAACTATATATCAACCTTATATAACGTTGTATAAATTATGAATAACAACGTTCCACGCGCTCTTACTGTTTTTCGGAATTAAAAAGCGTGCGATGAACTTGTAAATTCCCAAGTACCATTAGTTAGTGGATGAAAGGCGTCGACTTTGCATAATGAATTCATTACGACTTCTTACGCTTGTTGCGACAGTGGGTGTGGATCGTTACATTGTCTAAACACTCGTTTATGCTTAGAACTAATTAAACAATTAATCTGTGTTACTACAGATACTGGAGAAACTGTTCATTTTAATCGATCTTTAAAAGAATAACTCAAATCTGTAGTCTGATTTTTTGGCTTTTTCTTTCTCATCTTAATTATCAACTCAGTGGTGTTTCCCTGCTGGGTCTCCGCACAGAATGAGAAGGGTTAAGGAAGTACGGATTTTTTAATTGATCTTTAAAAAAAAACTACAATTTTTGGTCTATTTTTTTTTTGTTTTTCTTTGTCATCATCATTATCAACCCAGTACTGTTCGACTGCTGGGTCTCCTCACAGAATGAGAAGGGTTATGGAAGTGCGGATAGGCAGACGTCACATATTTCCGCGAACTTTAATGAGAACTCTTGGCGTGTAAGTTCCCTCAGAATGTTTTTCATTAAAGCAAGTGACAAATTATTTCCAATAGTTGCATAACTTCGAAATAATTAAAGTGGCTAGCGAGATTTAAATCTCGGAGCTAAAGCGTGAGAGGCCTAAATTATACCACTGAGCTATTACTGCTTATATCTTTTTCGGAGATAAATACTGCTAAAATATAAATTGTTGTGTTGGTTCTTGGGTCGAGTTATAACCTGTATCCGATCGATTGAAATATTTATCTTGAATTATATAATTCTCTTTAGTGTGTAAAAAGCAAAAAATAATTTCCAATACATTTGCATGATTTTGATGAAATTGTACTTTGAATTGAAAGACAGCTGTTTTAGATTTTTTACTAAGTGTTATGTAAATTATGTGAATCTACATAACAGTTTTCTAAACACGGTTTCACTTTTAGTTCACTTCAGATCAGTGAAGAGTATCGCTCGATCTGTGTAAAGAAAACCGGTTCAAAAGCACGAGGAAGATGCGTTGTTTGAACACAGCTGTCAAATTGCATGAAGACAGCTGTCAGGTGAGTGATGAGTAGTTAGCGGATAGGTGCAATTGTTAATTTCCATGAACGAAGTCGATCAACATCACTTATGTAGGAATGGGAGAAAGAGCGAGGCCGGTGCCCGCGCGGCAGTCGCTCCACACGCGCAATTCGATATGGTCAACTGTACATAATTACGTGCAGTACAGTCACAGTGCGACTCAACAGCGGCGCGGTTTTTGAACGCATACGAAAAAAGAAAAAAAAACTTTTGACAATTGGCGCACATTTTGACAGGTGTCCACCGTAACCAAACATAAATAAACAGAATATAATATCGGAACTAGTTTCGTGTATGAAAGTGAATTAACATTTAAACGTGTCGTGTGAGAGTGAATGTGAAAACTGGTTACGTAAGCCTAAAATGCTTCTGCTGTGTTGACGGATTCTTAATTTTGCCGATTATTTAAATTATTGTGTATAATAATACTAGGCATTATGTAGTCATAATATTTTGCCTTTATTATGAAATATCTTTAATTCGATTTTGATGGCTGTGCAAAATATATTGTGCCAGCCGTTTATTTAAAAAAATATAACATAATCGAGTTATGTATTTAACATGGAATATGTTATTACATAACATTCTCTTTTTGAATTATGGTCTCTTCTTAACGTGATAATTAATTTAACGTGATAATATTTTTTTATTTCTATCATGGTTTTAGATAAATCACTTTTTCTTAGCTTGTATTTTATTCATGAGATGTTTTTATAGACTGTTATGATGGTGAATGATGTTCAATGAGGAACTGATCTATTTATGAACAATGGATGAGAAAATGCTTGTATAGATAGAAAATTCTTGGAAAAAGTTGGGAGTCACCGCCATGCCGTATGCTCGCGCATGTTAAAACACCCTTTCGTTTCATGATAGCTTGTTTTGGGTTTATCGGTTCGTAGACAAGTCTATTGACTTATGATTTGCATACGTTGCGTTATAAAATAAAGACCGCGGACAGGTATACCGTTAGTATAATGTGGGGAGGTCATTGTGGAACAAAGGAATTATAAATTAGGGCCTAAGATTTTTTTTTTGAATTTTGTCGAATTCCGAAAGCTCTTAATTTTAGATTCTTAATAACTCTAAAAGCTCTACCATTGCCTGCACGAAGGAGACTCTCTAAAAAAGCACCCTTGAATATCAAACGGGGTTTTCCAAAGCTTGTTAAATGATGGCAACAACACGTACGTACGTCAATTCCTCAAACTATTATATATTACTGAATTATTGTGATGATAAGGATTCGTCATTTGTTTTATATTAAACTTGATAACTTCATCTTAATTTGGAGGTAATTATCGATTACAGATTCAAATCAGATGAATTAGAAATGTTCAATCAGAAAACATAAATACTATTGCTTCTTATATTTTTTTATAATAGGAATTCAATTCCATAGGATTGAGCTCTTTTCTGAACAATCTGATGTAATGGCTAGCCCATGCATAATCATCATTAAGCCATTAATATTCCACTGCTAGCTATTTCACTTTTCAAAATGAGAAGGGTTAGGCAATAGCCCATAGGTCCATCACGAGGCTAAGTGGTAGACAATTGTTCAAAGGGACAATAGTCCAGGATAACACCAGCATATTACATTGAGTAGAATTCGCGAAGAGTTGATGCAAATGACGTCCTTTATACTCTTATATAGAGCTCTTAAGCAGTCTATAAATAAAGAATAAAGAATGTAATGGTAGAACCATTCTTATGTGTGTATTCTTAGTACTTCCCCGGATGAACTATAGTTTTACCATCTCTAAAATCTTTTTAATATCTTAACCTAACTATAAGGCAGATAGGCTACCTGATGGTACGAGGAGTAGCCAATTCGTGGTTCGACTATCACTACATTTTAAGAATATGCAATATAATCCGTTTCGTTCGTCTGGGGAAGAACCACCGCCGGCCTCATAATCCGCCGTGAAGCAATTGTGGTGTTTCGGTTGGAGAGGTGCGGTAGCTAGGCACACATATAGCGAGGCGACCATCAGAGCCCTCAGGAGTAGTGACGCATCCGTATACAATATCAAACGGAACTTCGATTTTGTTTGGGGTTGGATGTGGGTATCCATGGTCTGCGGTGACCACTTAAGATTAGGTGGCCTGCATGCTCGTTTGCTACTTTACAAACATAAAAAAAAAGTCACACGTTATGTAATCAGTCCTTTGCAATATATCAAATCAGTCAATCTATAATAATATAATCTATATACTTATCGTTACTGTTAAGAAGATCTTATTGCATGGTAACCAAACCATTATTATAATTAAGTGTAATATTAAGTAAGCATTAACATTTGCATGTTACATGAGGTAGAAAGTAAAGACGTTGTCTATGCTCTTAGTTATTTTACGCTCTGTGGACGTAGCGAGGTTTCGTTGATAAATCTGTGGCGTTATTAAATCCAGACAGCTTCACTTGTTACACCTGAAACAGGTGAACGTCAGACGATGATCTTGATAATGAAATTATTTTTTTACGATTGCTCACTGAAATAGCAGCGTAGGTAGTGCATGCGTGTCATACCACGTTCCTGTGTAATTAAATCAACAAAGTAATTACGTAGAATTAATTACTACATGACAATTTTGAGGAAGATACTTTTTATCGTACTTACTTACGTCGGCCTGTTATTGAAATATTGAGTCTTATCGTAACGGATTTGAGCTCTTTTTGGGTACATAGAAAGGGGAACTGGTGACAAGCCAGTAATAATTGAGGAAAAACATTTTTAATAGAACTACACCGTAACGCGTCATATGTCGGACAAACGTTATACTTTTTATATTAATATAGAATCGAAATTAGAACTTCAATTATCTGGATAATACTTATTATTATAGCGAGTTAATTTTGTTCAATTGTTTATTTTCGTAATCTTGAACTGTAATTGATAATTTCCATTCGTTTTAATTATATTCTATTAGTTATTGATTTCTATGCGAAAAAAGTTTAGCGTTATTACTTATTACCTATTATTATATTATTAATGAAAATTTGGATTCTAGTTAAGCGTTAAGTGGAGGCCATAACTGTATACTAAATCTGGACATAATATATTATTTTTGCTATAATTTTTAATTAACAAATCTCTGTGTAGTTGAGTATAAACGTATGTACACGGCGGTACAATTTACCCAGTGTTTATATGAACTGATTAATAAAATGGCACTGGTATGGTTTGAGTGCGAATAATGCAGTAATATTACGAAAGCGAACGCGCTTTGCATTTTACGTAACATTCTAATATAACCACCGACCTGAACCTGGCTTTACTCAAATGAATTCTGGTAGACGATGGAAATTTTCTGTGCTCTTACTTAGTAGTGACAGTTAAATAACGAACCCGAAGACCAGGGGTACATAAAATGGCAAAGGATCGTTCAAAGGAAGACAACTGTAACGCAATAGCAAGGATCATAAAGGACTTCTGTAGTTGCTCTGAAAACGGAGCATGGTCCCCGGATATGACGACAGACAGGAAGGGACCGTTTTTGAAAAGTGAGCTCACGAACATGTCAGCGATGCGCAGGCGCATCATGACGATTGCCAAACGGAAAAATAGGGACGCTCCCGAACCACCAAAATTAAATTACGATCAAGGTTTGGAAAGGAAGTCAGAAACTCTCACATCGAATTTGATAAACACTACATTAAGCTCACAGAACAGCACCATGAGACGAAACATTGACAACTTCCTGATATCCCGACGTATGTATGCTTTAGACGAGGATATATACGAGAAACCGATACAGCACGTCAAAAACTCGTCGTGTGGAGAAAATTGGTCGCTGAGCAAGGCGTGGAGGAACAACAACTCAGATTTCTTCAACCGATCCCCTACCCTCGATTCGAGCAGATTAATTGACCGTAACTATTCATGCTTGGAGCGGATAGACGAGATACCGCATAAGAAGAAAAGAGACAGACGACTGAAGGAACAATTGCGTTACGACAGAAATATAAAACGTCATATCAGGATACGGGTTATGCTGTCTTTGAGGATGAGGAGGTATGTCAAGAAGAGGCTAAGAAAGCAGAATCTGTCTTCGCAAAACGTCATAGTTCCTCCAAGGAGGTTTATAAGGGGGGCGTCAGTGACGTCAAGTTTCGGGACGCGGTCCTATAGAAGTGTGATGACGGATAAGCTGGGTGATGGGGCGGTGGTGTTCGATATCCACGAGGCTCGCAACTCCACGATGGAACTGTGTCACGATTATGAAGAGGACCTCGACACGCTGGCAATCGCTTTACGCGCTGGTAACTTTAGGTACGTATGTGTAGTAAAAATATATAGCTCATCCAATAAAATAATGATATGTTTACAACAAAATCGAAATTAATGTTGTTGTTGATATCATAAATTCCCATTGGCGAAATCTGTCTATAGAAAAAATACACAATTGTTCTTGCCGTCGATTTCGGCGTAGATATTAATTGATTATTATGAAAAATACACTGATCGTACTTAAAATTCCAACATTTAAAATGTACCATAACACAAAAAAAAACAAACACCTTCTACATTCATAGCGCCACAGTAGGATTTCTATCCTATGTCGTGGATGCCATGGACAAACAAGACAAGTACACAAACATCCAGACTCATAACAGTAATCTAAATTTTCCTAATGTCTACCTGGCCGCGAATTGAATCAGAATCACTTTGCATGTCAGACCGGTGTGGTAGCCGCTGCGGGCACGGACACGGGCGGTCAATATTTTTAAATTCCAAAAACGGCGATGTATCGTTCTGTTGGATGATCGATATGTAAAATCACTAGATAACGTAACGTACATTAATACTCACATACCAACATTCAATTACTAGATAACGTACATTAATACACACATACAAATATTCATACATTAATACATACTACACTTTTAACCAAAAACGTTAACGCCTGTTGAAACATGTTTATAATCAAATTTGATTAATAATTACGGTACTAACATTCGATATGTTACTTTCACTATTTTCACGATTCATGTTTTTATTGTCTTTAAATAAATTTGTTACAAATTTAGACTTGTGTCTATATTCATAATCATTATGTTACTATCTTAGTAATTGCGGGTAAATTTTATTAGGTCACACTCACACCACTAAATTGACATAGAAATTGGGTTTAGTGATGTTCCGGATACTGTTTGCGATGGCTAACCACCGTAACGCACCATTGTCATTAACCCCATCAAACGAACTTCTTGGCGCGCATAAAATAATATTATTTTGCTTACATGAATGTCATTACCGACCAAAGGTAGTACTCGGTGCATATATTAATGTAGCGTTAGGTCATGCGCTTTTGATAAAATACAATTTTAACAATCAACCGAGCCTTATCAACCGAACTTGCTGTCGCGCATAAAATAATTTTATTTCGCATACATGAATGTCATTACCGACCAAAGGTAGTACTCGGTGCATATATTCATGTAACGTTAGGTCAAGCGCTTTTGATAAAATACAATTTTAACAATCAACCAAACCCCATCAACCAAAATTAATGCCGCGCATAAAATAATATTAAATTGCTTACATTAATGTTATTATTGATCATAGGCGACAGTGGTACTTCCCCTGATGAACTATAGTTCTACCTACCTATTAAATATATGCGCCTATTAGTCTTCCTATTCGTAAGAGAACGAGAGTTTATATGTCTGTATGCTCCTATTGCAACTTTATGTACAATAAGTACACTCAAGTGTACAATAAAAATTATACTTTGTTTACAATCGACTCACTTGATATTTACCTATTACAGAAGAGGTATAAAACTTTATGAGCAACTCACAAAATGTCAAGCATGTGCATATGTGTCACGTCAGAAATAATTAATTAAAATTCAATAATTTAGATAAAGGTTTTCACTTCTGTTGCGAAAGTTTGCAATCGTTTGTTGCATCATACTTATATTATACATATGAAACGCAGCTTTGACACAATTTTACTATATATTTATTGGTCTTTAAGAGTTTAAGTAATTATTGGTTTGCTTATTTTGTCTTTGTAACAAAAAATATCTATCTATCTTCTCATCCCAAATTCCACAGTGCCTGAAGTCGAAAGTGTTCGAGCAATGAGTGTTGCCAGTGTTGACTTATGGAGCCGAAACGTGGTAAGTCACTAGGCCTTATCCGGAAGCTCGAGAATCACTCAGCGTGCTATGGAGAGAGCTATGCTTGGTATTTCGCTACGCGATCGAATACGTAATGTTGAAATCCGTAGACGAACCAAGCTTACTGACATAGCTCTCAAAATTAGTAGGCTAAGCTGGCAATGAGCTGGCCACATCGCTCGGAGGACCGATAATCGCTAGGGAAGGAAGGTCCTCGAGCGGCGACCACGTCTAGGCAAAAGGAGCACAGGTCGCCCCACGACAAGGTGGACTGATGACTTGAAGAAGACAGCGGGTAACCGTTGGATTCAGAAAGCACAGGACCGGTAGGTGTGGCGCTGATTAGGGGAGGCCTATGCCCAGCAGTGGACTTTAAATGGCTGATGGATGGATAGATGGAATAAAAAATATGTATACTATTTCAGAATATATTGTACGTAATGAACGATCTTGTAAGTCTGCGTAGTGTAAAGATTTAAGTCCATTGCTAGGCATAGGTCTTCTATAAGAATTAGAAAGTCTTAGTCACGATTGTAAAGTGGGTGTTGGTTGACCTTTATACACCTATGAATATTAAGATGGTGACCGTATAAAGATTATGGAAGATTACCTGTTGGGACTCGTCTCTGGCATATCCAATGCACTTCTGCCTTGTAATACTCACGTTAAATGCTGCTATATTCTGATTTGAAGTGTAAGAAAGAGAGGTTATATGAGGCCTTCTAACTAATCCTTAAGATGTCCATAGGCGGTAGCGATCACATAGCATCTGGACCACCTGGTATACACTGCACGTTCGTTTGCTAGTTAAAGTAAAAATATATAAGGTAGGATGTCACAGATTCTATTAAATTCAATTTTACGTATTACGTATTTTACGAAATTCAAAAAGAAGTACCTGAAATATTTGACTATATTTGGCAATGTTATGGCGCCCCCACTAAATTAATGTTTGGCAACAATGCAATCGACTCTTCCGTGGGATGTCAACAAGGCGACCCTCTTGGACCTGTTATTTTTAGTTTGGCTATAAATCCTATTATTTCACAGTTAAATTCAAAATTGAATGTATGGTAT
>DWKL01004764.1:0-10352 GCA_018249415.1 Phareas burnsi
TCTCTGAAGTAAGTTTTAATTATTTCTAATTCAAGTACAAGTTCAATCATATATTTTATTTTACTCAAAAATCAGGTCAGTGCAATATCAAGATGACTTGTATTTTATTGTATATGTTAGAAAAAACATTTATGCGCAAATTACTACATTTATAGCTTGTTTGCGTTACAGTTACAGACAACTGCTTAGTTGTAGACTAAACTGTCTATGTGAGCACTGTTTATAGTACCTATAAGCACAACATCAAATTAAATACATCGTCGACAATTTTTTCTATTTATCATATTTTTAAAAAAGTTTTTTATTTTGGCTGTTTCATTGTTATTACGAAATGAGAGCGGGCTACAAATGATTGAAAATCTCCAAACAATACGGCGAATAGAGTAAAAAAGGGGCACATGAGTATTAATATCGTGAAATTAAGAAAATGACGATTTATGCTCCTGTTTTCTGGTTTGAACGGTGTTGTGTTGCGGATGGCCCTGGCCGTCAGTGATCACTTCACGTTAGATGAACTAAATGCATATTCTATAGCAAAAAATAAAATTACATTAATGTAAACAACTTTCCCATCACTTCTTATCTAGATACAAGACTTGCTAAACGATCATAACATGTGTTGTGAACATGTCATTACCTTCACTCTGTTGTTTCGGGATTAATTAATTATAACCGATTTCGTAAGCAGTGATAGCCTGGAGGTTCAGATTTCGATCTCTCGTACTGGGCGTTCGGAGTACGAACCCTTCACACACCTTCGATTTTTCGAAGTTACGTGGGTATTAGAAATTAATTATCACTTCCTTTAATTGTCAAGGAGAACATCGTTAGGAAACGTACTTACTTGAGAGTTCTCTGTAAAGTTCTTTAAGGTGTGTTAAGTCTACCAATACGCACTTGGCCAGCGGGGTGAACTATGACTTGACCCTTCTCATTCTGAAAGGAAACCTCTGCCCAGCGCCGGGACATTAAAGGGTCGATCACAATGATGACGTTGATGAACCGTTTTCAGATTTCCAACTTGGAGAAGCTTTTAGAAGTACAAAACGCGAAATTCAACGCTGCCATAGAGCACCTGCGAGCCACGCTGTACGCCGAGGTGGAGAAGCGGCAGGCGCTGCAGGCCGACATGGAGAAACTGGCGCACTGCGTCACGCAGGTGTAAGGGCGGCGCGCGCGGCCTCGCCGAGCGAGTCGAGTCGAGTCGCCACGATTCGCCTCCCTGCATTCGCTAGGAAAGTGCGTCGGTTGGCAGTTGGAGCGCGCCGAGCGGAGCCGGGGGAACTTAACGAATGCGACTCGATCCGTTCGCTCCGTTGATTCGATTCGATGCGCTTCTGCTGCGGTGGACGTGAACAGTTTCTCGGGAGGTGTACGGACCTTGTGCGGTGCGCGCAGATCGTTGATCTTCGGTTTCGAGGAGCACGAGACAGCGAAGTAAATGTAAGAACGCATTTCAATACGTTTCTCCTAGATCGTCCTTTGTTTAGTTAAGAGTCGCCGCATGTTCCGGGCCCGCCCGCCGCGCGCTCGCGGCGCTGGCGGCGCGGCGCGGCGGGCTCAGTCAACGTATTGTGAACCATCGTGTATCTTGTATTTAGCTTACCTTTATTCGAGATGTATTATTTTATTTTTTATATTACAATTTTATAGGCTTCGTGGCGCATTTTTAACGAGTAAGTTTAATGGCTAATAAATGAATATGACATGTTAATTATTTTTATTTTTAGTTACGCGACATTGTTATTATATATAGCAGGGTCAATATTAATAGCGTTAGGTTTAATGGTACTTAATCGCTTATACTATTTTGATATAACTGGAATGTGGTACTAAGACTTGTCAACTGAGAAGCAAGTGTATATTATGATGTAATTATTCTTTGTAACCGTAACATGTCTGCACTTTGTTTTCCTGCAAATTGTTACTTGTGCGAGGACTAACTACAATAAACCTATGCATACGTGTGTAACGTTTTAGCATGAATTAAAGATAAATTGCGACGCCGATGTATGTGTCCATGTTTGGCGATATTTGAAATAAAAATGTCTACACACAATAACTAATACGTGTAGTAATATATAATTATAAATGTAACAATGACAAATGGAGAATAGATAGTTTGTATTATATTTAATGCTATATTGATTGATCTTAATGAGATTAAATTATATGAGAACAGCACGTAGACCACACATTAACATAATTAACGTTCTACAGTTTCGAAGTTTTCTTTTAAAACATTATTTAATTATCGTCAAAGATGTCTGCGTCGGCTTAATGCAATTTTAGCTTTAGTCCTGAACCTATGGGCGGCCCGAACTCCCAGTGCTACTGAAAATAATATTGGCTAATCATTTGCTAACAATTATAGCTAACATTCAAAATATATGTATTCGATCATTAAGACAAAGTATTGTGGCTGTGCGGGCGCCCTGTGGGCTTTATACTTTTTATTTATGTATGTTCGTATGTTCTTGTAGATGAAAATAAAATCCACTGAAGCTTGTCGGGCATTTATTGCTGCCCGTTGATGTAAATAATGTTCAAACGGTTAATTATGACTACAAAATTTGTGCCATTTTATTTGGTTATTTCATGTCGTGTAGTTAGCGAGTGATCGCGAAAGTATTTCATTATGTCGAGAGCAGTCGTGTCCACATTTGTGATTTGCACATTCCATAATAATAATAATTGATATTTTGCACGTGCGAGAATGTACGTAATGATCCCGTACGTAGAAGTTTTCAGTTAAAGATAGTTATGATAAATATTTAACCAAAGTTTCGTTTCAACTGTACGTATTATGAAAATACATAAAGTATACATCAAGAGCCATATTAATATCGTAGTTAATATATTTTTGTACATGTACAGAAGCCCGATATGGCGACGGGTCACGAGTGTTACGATTCAAACTTTTCTGTAAAACATATCCTCACCTTTCAGTTCGGTGTTGTTATATATCTTGTTTATAATTGACTAATGATGGAATCCACCTGCAATATCGTAATGTAAATATTATGTGCTTCGAATTATATATAAGCTTACGTTATATTATGATTAAATATTAATATTTTCTTTTGGAAATTGTGTGTTCTTATCCTCAGTATGTGCACACTGTTCACATCGCGGTCTGCGATTTTTTTTTAACGGAGATTATTTAAATATCGACTCGACATTTTGATGTATCTCCACACAATATAATTTCGCTCTTCGGATTATTTAACGCTCAACAGTTCGATGTAATACGATATACGATATGTTCGTTGGACGTGCGCTTGGTGCCGCTGTCGTGAGCGCGCATGTAATGTGTGAGTTTTATATTGTTCTCGGTGACACAAGAGTTAGTGCCGTATTGATGAGCTCTTCGTCGAGGCCGAGTAATATTGCATCCTCGCCGACGTTAAGAATTCATGAATCGGTCTCGATAAAATTGAGTATTTTTTTTTTATTAACTCTTGTGGGTAACATTTTGCATCGAATCAGAGTATTAATATTATCTCGAAAGAGCTCTAAAGTTTTAGCCTTCATTAGACTGTAAACATCGGTCTACCATCGGTAGGATACTGTAACAGGTGATGTTCGAATGTAAGGTGGGAGTTAGCGAACTAACTAGCTGTCTAGCGCGCACGTGAAGGTTGTGTGTATTGTCACGGATTTAAATGAATAGAGGCGTCCTCGAGCCGCGCATCCCTTATTACGCCTTGTCTGATTGTATGCATTCAATTCTTGGTATTCTTAACGTAATAATTCGTATGTTTGGCCACTCGTGTTTATATGGTTAAATAAATTATTGCCTCTTTTATTCCCGTTGAAATTGTGAGGTTTAATTTTTGTTCGAAACCAATTCCCATATGTTTGCTGGGTTCAAATAAGTCCGCAGCGAGGCCAGGGGATATCTATTCGTTTAAATGCCTGTGTATAGTGAATTTTGCTGTGTAATTCATGTTGGATTATATTATTTGCAACAGTAAATAAATTCTAAAGCTAGAGTGATAATCAGATACTTAGTATTATTATAGAGGTTGTAGATTTAGGTTATATTGTGATAGATATTGCCTAACACTAACATTCGTTCCAAAAGGAACGTAATAATGTTGAATGGCTTTAATTGTGCACAAAGGGAGTTGCGCGGCAGCGTCGTGGCGGTCAGCTTAACTGTGTATTCGCAACGATACTGTCCGAACTGTATATTGGGGCATTCAAAGGTTTTATAATTCCAAATTATTTTTTCTCTATAATCCACTTCGGGAATCCTATGTAGCTTTTATTCTTAGTCTGGTTTTCTCTTTAAATATTTAAATGTACGAAATGATAGTTCAATTTATGGCGAATATTTTCAATGCGTACGCGTAAATTAGTTCGATGACGCGTAGACGTGTCCCGGGGGTGAGTTGCAAACGTTTTAATTTTGCTTGTATAATACATTTGATTAGTGAACGATAGTCCTCCAAATCTATTGCGTAGTCGTGACCTACTGGAAGATTATAAGTTCACAAGATATTATAATTTGTTTTATAGCGTTGCGCGATCGCATCGCCGTTTAATATAAATCGAGGCCTTACACAGAGTTACTGCAATGCTTATTCCAATGTGTAGTTATTTTTTTGTGTTCGTGTGTCGTTAAAATATAATTTTATTGTAATGGACACGTACGATCGTAACATTACACGGTAGACAGCCGGGAGCCTGCGCGCTGCCTGGCGTCGCCGAGTTACTTGTAATAGATAGTATATTTATTATATTATATTATATGGCTATGCTTAAACCGCAATCCTTCCAATATATTAGGCTCGTAACAAAATTAGTTGCGGCATGATCGTGCTTTGCGCTGGCGTTTCGTAACGATAGAGTGAAGTGAGAGCGGTCGGTCAATATAACTAAATTAGTACAGCGAAATGAAGTCGATTCAGTACAGCCTGTCGACGAGTACACACTTTGTAACGTGACTAATTTTAGTATTGCGCCTGCGATAATTAACCTTATATATTGCGCCGCGGCCCCGCGCGCAGGCCGGCCACACGCAGCTAATTTTGATGGATCTGTACCTGAGATTTCCTTTCAATTGTGGCTATATTATTTTAAGATTTGCAACATCATACAATGTCAATGTTGAATGTAACGAATGGGGCAGTTGATTGTATGGAGTGGACGAGCACATATGGGTAGATTCATATACTGTTTTGAAATTGTGTTGTTTCTTTTACTCATGTTTTGTTGTTGCAGACGATTTATAAATAGTGCCGTTTTGTGCAACGGCCGTTGAATATTTAGGCAGATCATTATACTTACGACTAAAGATATAAGATTGATATGTTTTAATAAAAAATCAACTTTATCAAAATAATGAATGATCACTAACCAATGTACTGGATTTGTTCAAATGTAGCTTAAATTTATATATTTTTCATTGTAAAGCATTTATTATTTGGTAATACAGATTAAATAATTACATTACATTTGAATGATTGTATAACTAAATGTCATGTGGAATACTTGACTGACAATGTAAGTCAACGGTATTCAAATCTAGTCGTAATTGTGTGAATTGTATGGCGCAGTATTTGGGTGTTCGTTCTATGGCTGCGGAGTGCGATGTCCGTGTTTACAGAAACACACGATATTAACATCAATAGAGATTAATGTGAAAGATAAGATACGATTTATGTTATTATATATTTGAGCCACCTGTGTATTGGCCTTCACACGAAAAACTCCTCAGATTTCAACATTGAAGCCGTCGCTACGTCACCGCGTGGCGGCTAGCGCGCGCTCGGCGTTGTAAAGCCAACAATTGCATTTATATATATTTTTATGTACATACATAAATATGTAGGTATTTTAAAATGTACATACAAAGCTTGGTGGAAAGTACACGTTGAATTAAATAATAAAGGTTTATATGATAAACCACAGTTACATTGTAAAATATAGGACAGATTTTGGAGTAATTTTTTAGTACTTAATTTATTTTTATGTATGCTGTCCCTACTCCATGCATTCCTGAGGTTCTAATGGTTCAGTATATTCATTTTATAAACAATAAAATAAATTTATAACTGCAATCGTATTTTTTTTTATTTTCTAGAATTACAGGTCGAACAGTCGCCGAGTTGAATGAATGTAAAATTTAATTATTTAGCACCATGACATTTGAAACGCTCAATATCATTTGGGATTTTAATTTTATTTACCTTGTTACTCAATCATTTGAGTTATCAGCCGTTACTATATAAGACAGTATAACAAGGGGGACTTCCTACCCTACCAGACCTCATACCTTATGGTATCATTCATCACCATATGGTATCACTAAAAATATTTATTTGTGATTATAAATTTAAAAAAAAACAGTTTTTGGCCCTTGAATAAAATGTATATGGCACAATGACAAAACTAGAATAAAAGTAAACAATATAAAATAACATAAAAATAATTATGATTATTATCCTTTATAACAAAAAGTAAAAATGTATAAAAACAATTTGAACACAGTTTTTTACAACAAAACAATAATGACTATGACTGTACTTATAAAATAAAATATAAAAAATATATTAGGGCTAGTTTGTGCTTTTACAGTCTGTTCCTGCATAGATTTCTATTGTTCCCTTCTAGTATATGTTTTTATTTTCTTTAATATCTTTATTTCGATATTTAGTCTTTTGTTTCAGTGAAGGAATGTTAACCTTTTAAGTATAATTTTATTATAGAGACATTATCACTAATCAATTCTTATAAATAACATCAACTTTTATATAGTTGAGGGGTATAAACATATACAAATTATATTACATACATACAGTATGGTATCACAAGTCGCTGTTAACAATGAAGCGATTTCCTTCAGAATGCTTGCCGGTATATTTATAAATGCACTTCCCGTAGGCACCTGAAACAAGATACAGGAAGTAGTAGGAAACTCTAGAATCTTTATGCACTATGGGGAGTACTTTATCATGGTACTTTACTCTGATAACGTTGTAACTTTGTGGCACTGGCTGAGGATTTTCTTTTGAATAAGAATGCTAGGGCATGTCTCCTTATATTAAACTAACTATACGCACGTGAAGACCGCTCAAAAGACGGTCGTACAGCTGTGTGGGTAGTAATCTTATCAATTTTTGCCGAGATTCTACCATTAAAAAAATACCTCTATGTTTCCCCAACGAAGCGAGATCGAGCGGCAGGGGCCTTTGGTAGGCAGTGGGTACGGGGACCTTGGGGCTGTCGAGATCGTCGTCCGGTGGTCTCCGCACGCGCATGAACTCGCCCCGCGTCAGCGCTTCCGATCGTTCGGCCATTGTTACCCCGCGGGAGTCCAAGAAGCGCAGCTTCCTCAGCTTGTATATGACGAAATACCTGTCAAAAGGAAATCAACCTACCTGAAATAGACGCTAGGGAAAACTTCTATATTTTTTGAAAAAGCCGAAAATTCCAGTGATACAAATTTCGCTCCCCCACCATTCCGGCACAGAATCAACTTACTAAAATTTATTATCACTTGTTTTGACGGCTACTAAAGAGTGTGAAGATTTCTGCGTTCTTAACAGTTCCACAGAATACGTTTTCTAGACTCGTAACCCCACAGTCAGATTCCCCGTGTCGCGGGCGCCATGGACACAAATGCCGAGACCTAAAGAAACATCTATAGAAATTTAAATTCATCATCACTGACTGCAGCGGCTAATGGACGAAACAGTCCACTCGTGCGGCGCGCAACACAATAAGCGTGTCAGTACGGCGGCGCGCACCGTATGCGAGCCGCACGAGTGGCTCGGACAGTAAAACACGAGTGCGTTTGCTGCAGTCAGTGTTAAATGTCTTCCAAGCTTTGATCGAACCCGGACCTTCTGGGCGTCGAGACCAATATGGTGACCGCTGCGCCACGCGGGTTGTCATATTTATCCAGTCCAACGATCGAATAGACGACAAAAACTTGTACATTTACGAATCTACGCGACTTTTAGCCTCGAGTCGCACCACGTAAGAACATAGAAATATTATTAATGCCTTTAGGGTCCTGGGGGAGGAGAAATGAAATTTTATTACAAGTTCTCAGTTACCTTCAGATAAGAATAAATTCGTAACTAATAGACGTATAAAAGTAAATGAGGTGAAGCACGGTGTGTATACGCAGTTTTTTGGCAATTCATTTTTATCGCAACTGTACCTGGCCGATTTCGTTATCAAAACGCTGATGATGATGACATTTTTATTTTGACTTGGAGGTTGGTGCCTGTTTATCACATTTCCAGCTAATTCAAATGTTTCACCACATTCAACGATATTAAATACAATAAGGTAAATATAATGTCTATACAATTGGTGCAATGTCGTGGATTACGTCTTTGTCCGTCTCGTCCCGTCTAGTATATATTTGAGTATTTGACCCCATTATTTATATTTTAAGACTCACCATTTTTTAAATAGTTAAATATTGTAGAACTATAGTGTGACCGGGGACACTTACTAGCCGAAGCGACTATCTTAGTCCTCTGGAGTAGTGACGCATCTGCGTACGAAGTCAGATAGGGCTTTAGGCGTGTTTGAGGTTAGATGAGGATGTCCATGAGTTGCAGTGACCATTTAACATCCGATGCCCAGCACGGTCGTTCGCTTCTCTTCAAACATAAAAAAGTCCCACTGCTGGGCACGGCTCCCTCCCTACAACTGGGGAATGCCTGGATCACACTCCACAACGCTGCCCCAATGCGGATATACATGGTACTTGTGAATAAATTTAATATCAGTTGTATATAATGTCTGCGTTGGTAATTTATATCGCCTCACCTGTACCGTTGGTAATCGGAGTCATCCTTGTCGCGATCCGACAGCTCATTGGGACAGGCCTTGTTGCTAAGGAGACTCAAGTAGGAGAGAGATGGGCAATTTTCACATATCTTATTTATAAAACCCTCTAAGTCTATGATCTGTGGGTAAGTAAAAAAGATTAATCTATTTTAACCGTTATATTTTGTACAATAAAATCAAATGATATTTATTTTAATGAAATTATTTAATAGGTGGTACTATTATAGTTCGACGGGGAAGTACCGTCGCTGTCTTCACAATCCGCCATCAAGCAATACTTGTGTTCCGGTTGAAGAGGTGCGGTTGACGGGTACTCTAACAACGGGGCAACTATCTTAGTCTTTAGGAGTAGTGACGCATCTACGTACGACCTCACATAGAACTTTGTTTGAGGTTACATGTGTTTGTCTATGGGCTGCAGTGACCACTGAATATTAGGAGATCTTCACGCTCATTTTGCTACTCTTCAATTATAATTAAAAATAAAACATTTTGGATCTACGCTCAAAAGTGTCCGATATAAAAGGGCAACAAAACATCACTAACTCAATATACATATATAAATAATAAAGTGGATTTTTTTTAAAAGTTTTTTATGTTTTGTTATCATATTTTTACTCTATGTATAAACGACATATACTGCTGGATGCTACAGATATGCTGCATTAAGAGAAAATAATTAGGTGTATATTCCTTTTATTTACCTGATTGTTATTTATCGATAATGTTCTCAAAAACGGCAGGGGCGGAAAAGTAATGGAATCCCCAAGCTTATTATTGTCCAATATCAACTCTTGTAGTTTTGTGAAGTGATCCAATCCTTTTAGTGTTACCATATTATTGTAACTGAAAAATAATATATTGTTTATACAATACACGGTGCCGTTATATAACACACGGTGCCGGGACGTGGTCCTTGACGGTAGGCCTAGGCCACAATTTTAAAGTTTTGCGAGTTGTGGAGCGAGTTATGTTAGAGATATGTGACAGATAAAGTTCGAAACGAAGATATACATCGAAATATTGCTTAGCTAAAAGGATTAGCAACTGAAGTGACATGACGAAAACCGTAGGCCTGTTTTGGAATGGAGACGACGTGACGTGAAGGCGGCAGAGACAGACTGATTACAATGTGTGTTGGCGTGTTTTGGGTGGCCTAAATCTACCCATGCCGATGATGATGATTATATAATATTCATTTCTTTGATTATCAACATTTTTATATTCTAAATTCCGTTTGGTTTCTTTGATTAACTGCTCTTAAACGTAAAAGTAACTACATCATGCGTCGTGTATTATAAAATGTACAAATCAAATCAAAACATACCGCTATTCAAGATAATTATTAAATGAGAAATTAACTTGCTTAATATAACACCGTAACAGAATATCATTAATTTAGTAACGAATGTCCACGTAGATTCATCAACTTTATATTATTATTCTACATATTAATTAAAACGCCGTTTAAATTCATAGTTATTATAATTGTAATAAAATTAAATTATATAAACAATTTTATAATACACTCATAG
>DWKL01004765.1:0-10350 GCA_018249415.1 Phareas burnsi
AGTACAGATTGGAACTATTTTGATGCAACAATAGAATTAAATAACTTAGAATTTCAATAACACGTCTGCACTAGTTCAGAATCCCGCGCGACTTATGTGATATCGCACCGGAGTGCACGACACAGAAACCACATCTACAATAATAGAACATACAATAATAATATAATATGTTTGAATAGAGCGACATTTGCAAATAATTTATTTTCAAATTCAGTTTATAAATAGAGTGTTTTAAGATATCTATGATTTTTTTAATAAAGTACGACACACACATATATAATATTTATAAAAAAGTGTATGATATGATTATAATTAAAAACATAATAACGTTTTTTACGCACACAACCGCACGCCGCGCTGGGCTCTGGCTAACTCTCATTATTTTGAAATGTGTCCAGCAGTGGGACAATAATTGGTTGAATATAATGATGACGATAGGGAGTAAATAAGTCCAAAATAAAATTTGTGTGTTTGCGCGTGCGTGCGTGTGGGTGTGTGTGCGGGCGACTCACGTGGCGATGTAGAACTTGTTGTACGCATTGGGTATGTAGACCGGCTGCGCGAGCAGGCGCAGCGCCAGCAGCAGCAGCGCGTCGCCGGCGTGCGGCGTGCGGAAGCGCGCGCGCCGGTTCAGCAGCGGCTGCTCCACTGCAACGCGGCACGGATCGCACTAAGTGTACCGGAGAGGGGGGCGGCGGTGGCTTTCGTTGCGGAGCTTCTCTCGCTCGGGGAGGTGGGGGTTTAAATGCTCCCGGACTCACTTCATATTTCAAGCGAATGCTTGTCGATTAACTTGTTAAATATTTTTAAAATTTATTTCGATGCGACTCCCGCGTCCGCCGCGGCGCACGGCCGTGCACTTTTTTATGTTTATCGTGCAGGACGGGGCGCGTTACTTTTGGGATACAAATAAAGGTATAACGTGACCTCCTCGTGCGCTGCTCCGCTGCGGCGGCTGCCGGCGAAGGCAACTTGTCCGTTTTAATACGCGGTAAATTATAGTTCGTCCGGGGAGATACCGCCGTCACAACCATAGACCGCCGCGAAACGATTCGTGTGCTTCGATCGGAGAGGTGGGGACATACGAGCGAGGCTGCCATTTTAGGCTCCGAGAGTAGTAACGACTTTAGATAATTTGGGACCGGGGAGGTTAAGGTTTAGGTTGGGCGTCCCCGGGCGCAGGGACCGCCCGACGTCGGGTGAAATAAAATATAAGTATCTCACGGCGCAGGGGCGCGTGCGGCGCGCGCGGGTCGGGCAGCGCGGCGGCGCACAGCGCGGCGGCGGCGGGCGACTGCAGCAGCAGCACGCGCACGTCGCCGCGCGCCAGCACGCGCCGCAGCCAGTCGGCGGGCGCGCGCGCCGCCTCGCGCGCCACCTCCGCCGAGTACACGTCCAGCACCTGCGGGCGCGACCCGGCGGTGTACGGCGATGTACGGCGGTGCAGCGATACGGCAGGAGACACGCCGACGCGACACGGGCGCGTGCACGACACGGTCCGTGCATGTAAAAGGAATCCAGTCATTTCTAAAGGAAACCTTTTTTAAACCCACATTTCGTGAGATATGCTTTAAATTTTCAACGACAGAGTAGAAAACTCAAAAAAGCAAATTAAAATCGTAGAATTTGGAACCTTTAACCTTTGAAAGCATATTGGCAGGAACGAGATGTATTGTGTAGTTGTGCAGACACAGGGCATATTCAATTACACGATGATTTACGTTCAATAGGTGGTAGAGCAGTCGTTCGTCTGGGGAAGTACCACCGCCGCCCTCATAGTCCGCCGTGAAGCAGTTATTGTGATTCGGTTAAAGCGGTGCGGTTGCCGGGCACACGTATAGCGAGGCGTCCATCTTGGTTCTCAGGAGTAGTGACGCATCCATGTGCGGCCTCAAATGGAACTTCGGTTTTATTTGAGGTTGGATGTGGGTGTCCATGGGCTGCGGTGACCGCTTAGCGTCGGCTGGCCTGCATGCTCGTATGTTACTTTACAAACATAAAAAAATATATATATATATGTTGATCTACTTATTATTAACTTTGATTTTTAACTGTGAGCATCGGTCCCGGCCGCAGAGCCCTTCACCGCACCTGGTACAATACGCACTCGGCTCCTTTTTTGGTGTAGATAACCTAGCTTTCCAAGGGTCCACGGTTCCAACATCGGCAGATTTTTCGAAATTATTTGTTTTCTTTTTACAAATCAATTTTTATTTGCTTTAGCGGTGAAGGAAACATAATGAGAAAACATATTTGTCTGAGAGCTCCCCATAACTTTCTCAAAGGTGTTGAAAGCATACCAATCCGATTTTATGCATGCGTGTGTGCGGTGGACATGTTCATGAAGCCTCTTATACTTAAAAGGGATCCAAACTCAGCAATGCAAGTATAATGGATTTAAATGAGCGAATTTTCCAATGTACTGGAAGTGGGTAATGTGAATGTGGCCACTGCCACCCACGATCAGATCGGAAGTCGCTCGTGGCGCAAAAGAGTCCGCACGGTACCGAAGAGTTTAACTGGTTCATTCGGGGAGGTACAGTCGCCCCCCTCACGATCCGCCGTGAGACGGTTCCCGAGTACCGGTCGGAGGTGCGGTCGCCGGGCGCACCCGTGACGAGGCGGCGATTGCAGTCACCAGGAGTAGAGACGCATTTCCGTACGCCCTCGGACACGACTTCAGTCTCGTTGGAAATCAGACGCGGGTGCCGCGGGAGGTTCGGTCGCCGATGTTCGCGCATAAAAGAGTAACCTGGTCGGCGACGCTGAGCAGCAGCGTGCGCAGGCGCGCCGCCGCCTCCAGCAGCGCGGCGCAGTCGCGCGCGTACAGCAGCAGCACGCGCCGCGCGCCCGCGCCGCCCTCGCCTCCCGCCCCTCCCGCGCCGCACTCGCCGCCCTCGCACTTCTCCGCTGCCGGCGCCTGGGTCCTGCAACGATGCCCACGACGGCTCGCACTCGTAATCGGTTCGTCCTCATAATCCGCCGTGAACTAATATTATGTTAGGTTAGGGGTGAAGAAGTGAGCTGGCCGGGTACGGGTCTTAGTCTTCAGGAGTAGTAACGCATCTCCAGTCCACTATGATCTCAATGGGGGCTTCAGTCTTATGTGAGGCTAAATGTGGGTGACCCTTTAACATCGGGTGGCCTGCGCGCTCGCTCGCCGCTCTGCTTACATGTAGAAAACAACTCGTTATGCATCGAATCTATCACTGGTCCTGCGTGTACCCGACGCGCTTGCAAGGGTCCCCGGGTCACCCGGCGATCAGTCGGAGGCGGCACGTTCGCCCGGTACACCTATACACCGTTCTCGGCACGGCACAGCTTGCGGGATGCAGAGGCTGGCGGACCGACAGCGGCCACACTAGCGCGCACAGGGGCCGGCTAAGTCCTAACGACCCTGCGCCGTGGCCCCGAGCGCACTGCGACACGATCGCTACTCACACACAATCGCGTATTCCTGAACTTCCACGTCGTTATGTCCTAGCGATTGTAACTTAACGACATCACTAGAAGTGCCTTTACATTATTAGAAGTACAATACTGAACTTGAATTACTTTAGAAACGCGGTTGAATTTAGTTGGGCGTGTTGTGCCAATTTCGTCACAACCCGCCGTGCACGGAAACGAACGCCGCCCTTACGTTTCTATCGTGCTGTAGAATGTTTTTTTGATAAATGGACGTTATTGTTATATCGCCCGTCCGCCATGGGCAGGACTCAATTACAAAAATGGTAAAGTTACACGATAAAGCATTCGATGTCATAAACCGTGAGATGAAGGATCTATCAAAAGAAAAAAATCTATACGATTAAAAATATATCGATATTTATAATATAAAACTTGTAACTGCATCCCCGCAAAAATGTAAAAACGCATTTAAGTCGTAGTTCCGACGGACGAACGACCTCGTTCCGCGGTCGTCGGCGCACCTCTTGAGCCAGGCGTCGGCCACGGCGCGGCGCAGCTTGCGGCGCACGTGCACGCTGCAGCCCAGCGCGGCCGCCAGCGCGCCCGCCAGCACCGCGGCCGCGCCGCCCACGGCGCCCCACAGCGCCGCGCCGCTGCCGGCCGCCGCGCGCTCCGCCGGCGCCGCCGCCTCATCCGCCGACACGTCTGCGGAGGTTTCGCCAGCCGACTTTAAAAAGCTGTACCCACTAATCTCGCTGGTTTTTTTTATCATATCGTATCAAAATATTTTCAATAAGAGTTAATTATTTACATAACTTTGCTCTAAATTAAACGAACTGCCATCGCCTAGCGAGGTGTTTCGTTTGCGTTGAAGAAGCGGCGAAACAAACTATATACGTGACAAAACCATAGTTGGTCCGGGGAAGCACATCCGCCGCTCTCATAATCCGCCGTGAAGCAGTTTTTGTGTTTCGGTTGGGGAGGGTGGGGCACACTTATAGCGATAACGCACGTACGACCTCAGGTGGACCTTCATTTCTATTTGAGATTACGTGTGGGTGTCCATGGGCTGCAGTGACCACTTAACATCAGGTGGCCTGCACGCTCCCTTGCAACCCGTCAAATATATATAAACCTAAAGAAAACACATCTTTTCCTTAAGCTATATCAACGGAGCACGCGGAGGCGGACTCCTGTCCGACCGCACGTTTCTGTCATGTTAGTAATCATTTATTTTATAATACACCTTTTAACAGTGTTCCCTAATGACTCGTTCGATGTTCTTTCCAGAGAGTTCCGTGACGCGGCCTGGTGTCTTATTGTGATAGCGAATGCAGTTCCCGTTACTGGTCCGGCCACCTCACACTGCCTATATTTGGGAGCAGCCGATTTAGTCTTATTAGTTGTTTAGATTATGATTATTAAATTTTTTATTAAACACATTAATATATTTCTACATACATTATATTTACATAAATATATTGACTATCGCCCGACAGGATGTCGATATTACGGAACAGTTCTCCTGGAGCGCCCTTATTGCTCTCTGGCTGAAAACCTGTAGAACTAAATCTGCAAGACAGAAATGAGGAGCCCGCTGAAGTTAGGAGTCAATGATTATCCGTAAGAAAATACTTTTGTCAACAGAAGAGTAGCAAACGAGCGCGCAGGCCACCTGACGTTAAGCGGCCACTGCGGCCCACGGATACCCACGTCTAATCACACACAAGACTGAAGTCCTCTCTGACGTCGTACGTACGTGCGTCACTACTCCTGAGAACTAAAATGGCTACCTCGCTGTGTATCCGGCAACCCCAGCTCTCCAACCGAAACACTAAAACAGCTTCAAGGCGGATTATGAGGATGTTATATAGGAACCGAATCCCACACATAACCCTGTTGATCGACTAATTCTAGTTATAATACAAACAAATTTTAGTTTTAGCTTTTTCAAATATTGAGAACGAATGTAGTCGTTATCTCCGCTATCGGGCCGTTGTTTTCGAACAAAACCCAGCCACTTATCTGAAACGTACCTCGACTAGTCCTATTGGCAGTTGATATTGATAGTTTGATTGAACACGAGACGAGCGTTCGAGTGAAATTGTTTATCATCATCATCATCCCATTAATGTCCTATTGCTTCATACGGGTCTGCTCTCGGAATGAGAAGGGTTAACCCGTAGTCCACCACGCCGGCCAAGTACGCATTGGTGAACTTCACACATCTTCAAGAACTTTACAAGGAACTCTCAGATGTAGGTCTCCTCATAATGTTCTCCTTCACCGTTAAAGTGAGTGATGATTCATTACTAATACGCATATAATTTCGAAAAATTAGAGGTATGTGCGGGATTCGAACCCCGGACACCCAGCGTGAGAGGCTGGAATCTTGACCGGTAGGCTATCACTGTTTATTATAAAATTAGTTTTGAGTTTTTTCAGAGCGCCCCCACGGGTTCCCGAATACATACTGGAGTCGTGGTCGGAGTAGACGAGTGCGGAGAAGAGATTCTGGGCCTGCGCCCAGGGCGCCAGGTGCGTCAGCCGCAGCGTGTAGTTGCCGGCCGGCGGCACCAGCCGGCAGTCGATCTGCGTGAGCCTCTCGCCCACTGTCCAGCAGTCTACATCGCAGTTCTGTAACAGTGTATATTTCAAATGTATCGACCAAAAGGCAAATGTTTTGTGTGTAACTTAAGTGTCGGTAAATCGATTGTCTTGATCTGCTCCGAGTGGTGGTGGTGTACCGCGTGGCGGAGTATGTTCCTAGACCATGCTGCTCCGATGCGGATTTGAGCGAAGGTCGTTTAAGCGAAGGAGGTTAATAAATACCTAATTGGTGAGTACGTAAGGTAATTATGCAAATCTTGTAGTGGAGCAATGGAGAATTGGAGCAGTTTCATATCTGGCGTTTTGTGCTTTCCAGCGATATTAATTAACACCAAAAAAATTGTAACCTGTGATGGCAAATACATGTATTGAATTTTTTTACCACTTTAAACTTGAGAACCCATAGCTGATCACGTGCCCCTCGACAGAATGTGCTACGGGCCTGGGGTCACCTTTTTCCTTTTTGGTATATGGTATATTGACTATTTGGTAGTCTGACAACTGGCCATAGATAAAACAAAACTATAAAGATACGCTTTCTGGGGTTACATCAACATAAGCTGGGTGATGTCGTGCCAATAACCTGTTTAGGATTCACTATATGTATATAGCTAGGTTATGGAAGCCCATCAGCGGTTAACCGGGCTAATCACCGTGCATTCTGACGTATTTGTGTGCAGTAATCTGTCCCGGTATACAGCAATGTCTTAGTATAACATCCATACAAACTATTTGGAGCCTATTTGGGTACTTCATTTACATTCGTTTATTTTATCTCACACAATTTTATCTTTGTAAATTAACTTTAACACGCTTTATGACCGACTGATGCACTTGAACACTGACAAAGTCGAATGTATAAAAAAACATAGACAGAAACTCTTACATCTGGTCCAGTGTCCGTCTGGTCGATGACGCATACAGCATATAGGGTGGCCGGGATGTAGCCCAGGAACCAACGAACGTTCACGTGGTCTCTGCAAACAATTGATCCATTATAAAAAGAAGGAGATGAGGGGGGAGTTCGCACACGTTACTTCCGGCTCCCGGCCGCGTCCAGCGTTACTTCACCTCGTAGAACAACACGAGCCGAGTGAACGAGGTGTGTGAAGCTTGTACATCATTAATTTCAAAATATCTAAATTATATGATAAAGAATATATTATCCTATTAATTCTCTCGTGCTATCTATCGGTATTTGCTCGACCCCAAATAATTAAGGATTGAGAGTTCAAAAATCAAGGAAAATAATACTTATTGTGATAATGTATTATAAGGAAAATTAACAAATTATTCTTGAGATATGATTGAGGCTATGATAATATTATATGTTCCTGTATCAGAAACAGAAGGAATGATGCAAATCTCAATATGTCCAACAGAGGATGGCTCAATTATAATACATATTAATTCTATTTGTACACAAAAATTTGGGTTTATTTCTAGTGGCAAGGATTGCAATTCAACATAAATTGCAGCCGAAGTATAGCATAATTATTCCATTTTAAGCCCGGTGTTGTTGCCTGTTGCGGTGTTTTTCTGTTAGTATGTCTTGTCAAACTTAAGATTTCACATCTATATATTAAAATCTATGTATAAAAAATCATCTATAGAAACCATTTAGATCCACATTTGCATGAGACACTTTAATTCAGTATTCAGGTGCCGCAATGCATATGCAATCTCAGTTAGAACTCTAATCCTATTTGTAGGTGTGTAGATAAATATACATAAAAAACATAGGTCACGAAATGAGAATCTGTATCTGTCGTGGAAAGTTACTTAATAAAGAAATACTCACCCAGCTGACGTTATTCGGACAACTGTTTGACTTCCAAGAAAATACTCTTTGCTGTAGTTATTGATTATGTATTGGAAATGGACAACAGGGTATTCATTTATTTCATTTATTGAATTCTCATCAATGTGCTTGATGTTTGTCCAAATCATATAGCATGTTGCATTGAATATGAGATCAAAGTTTGTTGACAAACACACCTGAAATACCAATTACTTTAATGTAGCTTTTTCATAAATTTCAGATTGAAATACAATACACTGTAGAAGTATCAAACATAGAAGTGGAGAGGATAAGAGCAGTATGCCTTGATATGAATAATGCCTTCAACATAGTCTAAGCAAAAACATATTAAAATAATTGAACATGTAATTACAAAATTTATATTATGTATATGATGTATAATTATGGAATCTTCAGAGAATCAATTGCCATTCATATGTAAATATATACTTGTAGATTCTTGTGTATAATTTGAATACAACTTTATATTGTATTATTGTTGACCAAAGGTTGTATTTGAAAATATTACTTGCTCTAATTATTAATTTCATTTATGTAACATATGATTTTACATCACATTTCAATGGAATTGCATAGCCTCATAGTTAAAAATTGACTGGGCATAGAGTATATACATTAAGTCTAGTATTTGTGAACAGCATGTGGAGTTTCATATTTACCATCATCCAAAAGCTCCAAGCTCCATGCAAGAAAATCAAGATATTAACATCGAATTTATATATGTTAGCTCCTATTACAAAAAAAAAATTACATACTTATTTAAAGTTTTTTAATTAGTGTTAATTATATATTTATATCGATTACAGTAACATAAAAGTTCCCCTAATGATTCACATGAGACAGTGGTTACCATACTGGTCTTACAACCAGACAGTTTGGGGTTTGGTTCACAGCCAAACAGATATCTAAATAATGAATTTGGGTTTTGGTGCTGGATCTGGGTATTACTGCACTTGTCTTAGTATGTGTCCATGACACCCACGATGCATGGCGAAGCATTAATAGTTTTATAATGTAAATATTAGGAAAATGTTGTAGTTATTCCTTCATGGTAAATAGGTTTTACCCTCTCCGCACAGTTGGGCAAAACCATGTTTAGACATTCCCCATACTATAAAAAAAACAATGATAGCGATAATATCTCTATCATTGTTTTTTGTGTGCTTTTGTGAATAAATTGTTTTAATAATATGTATACATATATACCTGCAATACAATTGTCTGATGTCAAATGTAAATTTCAATAAGGATACAAAAACATATTTTCCATCTGACACTAAGTGTAGCAGTTTTTTAAATGATAAAAATTGCCACATTTAGTGTCCTGTGACTAATGCGTTATTAATATTATTTTTGATTGGGTTTATGGTTTTACCATTTAGAGCTAATGGGTTATCTAATGCTTGAAGTCATTGGTGTAACTCAAATCATACTTACATTTGTGCAAGATAAGTTTTTTATAACATCTTCTTCATAAGAAGAATGTATGTTCGAAGAGGATAGGAAGTATCTATCGGTGCAATTGGCAGGTCCTCTTTCTGTGTAATAGTTTATTTTCACAGTCCACGTGCCTACTGACCAATCTGCCTCGGTGCACCACTCCATTCGGTACCGTCCCTCCACATCCCCTCCGATATTCTCAAAGGAAACCCCATTTGGCTCACTGTCCTTTCTACACCTTATGGTGTAACTGTTCTCTGCACTGGCAAAACCACAAAATGCCAAAAACGTAAACAATAATATCATTGCGACTGTTCTCACACGCTACTTGATCTCGAACATCACGAATTTTAAATTCACTTTGGTATTGCAATCATTATATATATGCAGAAGGAAAAGTCGGGTTTTATAATTTAAGTAGGGGCAAAACTAAAGGTTATCAACTCTGGGTCATTATTTGTTTGTACAATTTACAACTTGGGTATCTGGAGTAATTTCATCCTACGCAATAAATACTACATCATTTTAAGATAATAATCACTTCGTAAACAATATAGCCGCCTGGCAATGCCGAATAAAACAAGCTGAAAGATCACTTTACAAGTTTTTCAACTTTCACATTAATTCAATTCAGTACTTGCTACTATATTACAAACTAGAATCACTCAACGTATATACCGCTATCTAACGAGAGAATGTAAAGTAATTATTGTAATATACGACAGTAATTGCAGGAAATAAGAAATTTATAAATTACACCTTTGCAAAATCTTTTATGATCTAATTTATTTTATTTACACTGATTTACACATTATACACAATACCACAGAGTTACAATATACACTTGGCTTGGCGTCAAAGAAATATTCAGTTAAAATATTGGTAATAATAACATTATTCAATGAAAATCGTATAATTTTTATAAACAATGTACTTAAATAAATTTAAAACACTTAATAATATATTTCGTTGCAAGTTAATTTTAATTTTAAAACTACAAATCACAATATAACTGCAGTTGCTTATTGATAAGTATTGTTGTTGGGGATAAAGATATTACTTGGCAACAT
>DWKL01004766.1:0-10350 GCA_018249415.1 Phareas burnsi
CCATTTCCTTCCTTCCTTATTAATTGTATATAATATTTTTTTCATTTTGCTATATTTCATTGGCTAGACTTTATGCAACTATTATGAGAAATAAAAACTCATGGTCCACTCAAATAACATATACACATAAATTAAGGCAATTCATATATGATTTATGACAGGTTGCACCGTTTCAGGTTTAATTTTAGTTGATATTTCGGTCTCCGAAAGCCGTCCATGAAATGCACTTCGTTGTTGACACAATGTGCTAGGCGACACGGATTTTATAATTAAGGGCTACTAATATAACTTCGTAATGCAGAACTTGCCGATCTGAGCAGCGATCAGTGATAAATGTTCATTAAATTTGTATATAAAAATACGATTCGTATTTTTCACAACTGCTCCATTAAAATTCTGTGTATTTCGCTATTATAATGGAACAATGACGTTATTACTAAAAAGTTGAAAGAGACAACTGTTGGTGTCATAAATTCCCCTTGTGAAAGGTCTGTCTATAGGAAATGTACCTTTAGTTTTCGATAGGGATATTAATGATTAAAAATATATCGATAATCACAACTCAAAGTTTTTAAATGCATTTCCTGCTAAATTGGATATTGGTAGTTATGTTATTGTTCTGTTGGATAAGAGATTTACTTTAAATTCCGTTGATGACATTACGCGGACGGTATGAGTGACATAGTGAATAGTATTAAGACTTTTTACTTTGTATAATTTGTATTAAAAACTGTATCTGAACTATTTATCAGACGTTAAACGATACAGCATAAAATAACTCAGTCCCTGAACGAAGGAAAGGAACTACTTAATTGAATTTATAGAGCTACTGATGATTGTTGGCACCGAACACCGTTTAGTTATTTGCAAGGTGGAGGTTATTGCAACTGAAGCCCTCGGGTCAACAGAGCCGTGCCATTGGCGTAAATATTGTGTTTGTATTATTTGAAAAGTATGCAATATGTATCAGTAAAATGATATTTTTTAATTTTAGCTAACTTATTCGTTGTGGGCACTTAAAAGAACGCTTGGAAAACGCTTAGTCAATTTGAGTCGTCCCAGTATAAAAAAAACAATAACTCGTTAATAACGAATTTTATTTTGTTAACACTTTGACTATGGCAAACGCATCTGTCGTGTTTTACTGTCGGCACCACCCGTGCGGCTCGCACGCATACAGTGTGTGTCGCCGAACTGAAACACGCCTTGTGTTGCGCGCCGCACGGGTGGATCGTTTCGAATATTAGTCGCCGCAGTCAACGTGTTAAACAAAAAAAAATGTAATGTTAAGTTTTTGCGTTAGTATATAGCACACGTCCCATATAATTCAAAGATAATTGTTTATATTTAGCAAACCAGCTTTTAATTTATTGCAGTTTGATCTGATTTTCAGTGCTTAATTTCTTCGAAAATAATTAGTTATACCATAATTACAAAAAATCTAACATAAATAGCAAAATAACAATCACAGAAAAGTTATCGGCATTGCTAATATTCTATATATATACTTATACTAGACCATCCACACATAACATACATTAATATTATTTACATTAGTACACATTCATTATATTATTTTATGAATTTCCCCAGCGATTCGTTTCTCTCTCTAGCTCAAATAAAAATCTTGTCTGACATTCCTCATCCTTAAATTAAATTCTGTTTTCCGAGAAGTTAATGAAAGTTTTATATCACTTGTTTACTTTGCTCAGAATGATAAGCCGCTTAAGTGCTGCTTATGTGACTGAAGGAAATATTAAATTGTTTTTAATAGTGTAAGTAACATTTAGATGAAAAAACACTCGAGAGTATGTCGGATCACGAACTGTGAAGGATTTCCTAGTTAGGATGAACGTTTAAAGTTAATAATTAATGAAAAAAATATATATTTTCTCGTCAGCAAAAACAAGTTTTTATTTTATAATACTTCTCAACGACAGTATGGAAAACAAAATTGTTTTGTGGGTCGCTGAACTCAAAATAATTTGTAACGGAATATATCCTATAGATAAAAAATAACCAACATATCTTATTGAAAACATTTTTTGTGACAGTAATAAGTTTACGTTGATACAACAACATAATATGTTTTTAAAAAATGATACTTGCAATAATTTCCTCTTTAACAATTAAATCTTAAGCGGTATTATAAACTATAAATGGGAATAATCGTGTTTATAATAAAGCTTGTAGAATGTTTTGGGCGGATGAATAATGTTATTCTACAAAATGACCTAGACTAGAGTGCTACTTCAAAATTTCAAGTTAGCTATCGCTGCCTGCAAAGGATAATAATACACTATCACTCAATTTGCGGGACACGAGCCACAGTGGAAATTGGAATTTCATTGTCCCCTGATAAATTTCATTTTATCTGAAACCTTATTTCGAATTTGATATTCAACGAACGTCAACATGGTTATAAATATGAAGAAATTATAATCCAAATAATTCTTATATACAATATTGTCTATATTACATATTAAAATTATTTAGATTATAATAAAACAGATTTCCAAAAACAGTTTCATGTGATAATTACATGAAATTAGATTACTTAACAAAAAAAAAGTTTACAAGTACTATTCTGGATTCAATAATAATATGTTTGGTAACAATTTTTATTTGAAAAATCTGAAATCTGAAAAAAATGTCCTTTGTATGCATTAGAGTCCTATGAGTATGCATGAGATACCTTTCTGTTACATGGTTGTGTCAGCGTGTGTGTCAGTGTCCTGAAATTTAATCACAAACCAGACGTGGTGGAAATAGACGCCCACTTTATGATGATCCAGGAAATATATACTAGTTCAAGCCCTGGTTCAGAAGTTAGAGACCTTTTAGTGTAATTGGAAAATTTCCCTACCGTCCATCAACATTTAGACAAAGTAAAATTAGATTTTCATAAATAGGGAAGCTTTTAACTTTGTGTACAAAAGTAATCCAGCTGTTTGAACAAGCACAGTTCAAAATTGAAACCAAAAAAGAAGTGAAATGCAAATAAGGATTTGTTGACGCAATCAATTAACAGTGCAAATCAATTGGCGAAAACGAAAAATAAATCCATTGTTTAATACACTCTTTGTATTTATATACAGAAATAATTTTATTCGATGCAATTAAGGAGCATATTCCAGGAGGGCTCTGATTAAACGGGAAGCTTTGTGATAGCTTAGTTATTACGACAAAGCTAATATTGCATTGTAGATTTATGTTAGTTGCAGGATTACTGGGAATGTAATAATATGACTCAATCGCAAAACGTAATAAGATGTCAAAACAAAATCAATATCTAAAGGGGTTTACCACAATGTTATTGTACATAAACTAACTAGTCGGATCGACTCAATCATGTCTTAGTTAATTTTCATCGTATTCAACGTTCCGTACCAGACACCAGACAAGATTTATTTCAATTAATAAATTTCTTATTTTCACAATAATGGAGATAATTACGGGAGTCAAAAATTACAGAAAAAAATTCGCCAACCAGACATAATTACAGGAGAAAAAACTTAACGAAAAAATTCTGCAATCGTAATTAACCGGCTCTTATACATCACATAACAATTAAAACGTACCTGTTATAAAATATCTAATATGCATATTTGTACCAGTAGAAAATATCTGACAAAAAAAATTACGAAAATCAACATTAAATGCACCTGGGGCGAAGCTTATGAGCGTCAAACGGTCATAGAGATTTTGGATAGCTTGTGTAAACGTTGACATAGGGTCGTGAGGCATCTACTCAAGTAGTTATATGATCAAAGGTAGAACGTATAATTTAGTTGGTTGCAATCCATTAACGTCTTACTACTGGGCGCGGGTCTGCTAACAGGGGAAACTGCTATATTGTTCTAGCGCTCCAGTGTACTCGCTATTCCAGTGAGAATTGGTGGAGACACGAATTAGCGGGAGTGGAGTGGATTGGTTTGTTACGACATGGTATTGAAACAAGAACGGAACGCTTTACGTTAGATTCGGAGTACGTAAACACTAAACTATCGTCATAAGTGGCCATCTATTTCAGGCCTGACCACTATTGTTGTTTAACTGTAGGATCGTCCACAATCAGACAAAGAAAAGCTTTAAAGCTATGAGCGGTTATGTTAACGATTTCTACTCTCATTCATATCAAATTTGTTTTAAAATTTATCGCAGGGATTTTTTTTTACGGAATTTATTATTACGGAGTTAGGAAACCACCACTGAAGTTAGAATTTAAAGTAGGTTACACTTAGGTAAACCTTATTATTAAAAACTGTAATACATCCGTCCATCCATTAGCCTTTTAAAGTCCATTTCTGGACGTAGGCCTTCCCTAATCGGCGCCACTCCAACTGGTCCCGCTCCTTTTGCCTCCTTTTATTATAACTATAATATAATAATTTTAATAATATTTTTTGAGATCGTGTAATATTTTATATGAAAATTATATCTCAGTAATATAATTTTCATATAAAATATTAAAAGATTTTAAACGTTAGTAAGCTAAGAACTACGTACAAGTATATAAACAGTGCGCCGCTGATCGCGCTATATTGACACCACTTGTTTGATTCACTGGTATATATTTCAGTGAGAGGAACATAAGTAAATAATGAATGTTTGAAGTTAGCTTTTATAGAAGCTTGCGTGTAAACATTTAGGAACCGTGTTATTAGTAATCATTCGTAAATCGTGCTAATGATCGCACCATATTAACTATGGATGACGTCATCTAGTGGCAGTTGTAACCTTTTTTTTTTTTTTTACGGGGGGGAAATCTTCCAAAGATACTCGATCTCTTGGGGAATAGATCGGGTTATGTGGGATTTCTACCCACTAAAACCTCCTCGGCAGCCACCCGGCGCATGTAAAGAGGTTCCGGGATAGTTGTAACCTACCATTAGATTATCGTGTAAATGTGGTCAGAAATTTCATAACATGGTTCAGAGATTACACTTGAGATATTTTTTTATTGTCTTTGCTATGGCTGTAACTAATTTCAGTTTGCCTACAATAAATAATCTCTCATAAACCGACGTGAAGCAATTCTTGTTTCGGTCAGAGATTTGGTTGCCGGGTCCACTTACAGCGCGGCAACCACCTTAGTTAAATGTGGGTACCCATGAGCTGCAGTAACCATTTAAGATCAGAAGACTTGCAGTCTCGTTCGTATACTCGAATCACATAAAGACTAAACAAAAAAATAAATCATAATTTTGTTTCCTATGTTTTAAATAAAATATTTAGTAAATTAATGATTAATATTAAGGTGCAATCATTTATTTTCGTCACTCCAAAGAAGTATTAATTCTTACGCGCATACATTTGAATGTATTCGTTGGCGTTTCCAATTCCAATTTTTATTATTTTTGTTTTTAGAATTGTACGGATTTTGTAATAATAAATTACTCTACTTCTACTTTATTCACTTTCCACACACTTCACGTACGTGTAAGTTAAGTGTACGTTAGAATTTAATCGTGAGTGTGTGCGAGAATTAAATAACGTCTAAACGACGAGTTTGCCAACAATCCTTATTCGTGTTTGTAGTGCTACAGAGTACGTTTTTTCCAATGGCGGTTTCCTGTGTCCACGGTTCCTACATTTGCGACCAAGCCGCTCTAACCGGGTCAGTGCATTACCGTAGATCAAATGTAACACGTGGCAAATGAGATACCGTTCTAGACTGATAGTCCTATTAGGATTCCCTGTGTCGTGGGTGGCATGGACACATACAAAGACGAGTTCCCAAACACCCAGATCTAGAACAAATCTAAACTCTGAAAGCAATGTCTTATAGCGTAAGTAAAGGGAAATTTCTGAAAACCGTAAATTTCTTGGATGTATTTCAGAAAAATATCTCAATAGGGAATCCTCGTTGCGTGATTCCGACACGCACTTGGCCGGTGTTTTTTTTATATTTAAATCCAATCCCCATCCCGCACGTACCTTTGATTTTTCAATATTATGTGCATATTAGAAATAAATTATCAATTGCTTTAATGGTGAAGGAAAACAACGTGAGGAAACCTCCATACCTAAGTGCTCTCTGTAAAGTTCTTCAAGGTGTCTGAAGTCTACCACTCCGCACTTGACCAGCGCGGTGGACTATGGCCTGATCCTTTTTATTCTGAGAGGAGACACGTGCCCAGAAGTGGGACATTAATGGATCGATGATGATATGGTAAGGATCTTCCTAAAAGTTAGGAAGCATTCAATAATCCAATCATCAGGTTTTATATTGCCCATTACTATTGTATATTGAAGACTGTCTCTTACATTAAGTAGACAGGACCGTAGTCAAGTCGAGTTGAGTAGAATTGGCTTCGGTTTGTTCATTTGTACCTAAATGCATAATCTTTTTGTAATCCAAGAATAACCTCGACGGTCCATGTTATCAGTATTATGCGTCATGCCTCCAATAAATATCATAACTCTTAGTAAGTTTAAAATATAATAGGTATACATGTGTTCAACATTGTAAATGAGGGAAATAGTTTTTCCTTGTCTTTGGCAACGTAGTCATATTTTCTTTCGAGGCAACACTGCATTCCTTGCTTTATCACGGCTCATGAACTCCATCCATCATTTGCGTGTTAAACTACGTTCCAAGAACATAGCAGTTCATTTGCATACCCTTAACTATAGTTATAAATATAATAACTTTTGTGAGATGCGTGAGGAGAATGTGACAAAAAATCTTATTATGGCTGAAACTTTATTACACCCATTGCTGGACACGGACCTCTCCCCGCAGCAAGGGTGGGTTGAAGTGTACTTCAATACTCCGCGGAGTCATAGAGGGATGTAAGGGCTAGTGACCAACATGTGACGGATATTTTCAAACTGCCCATAAGGCCTTCGACAAAGTTTAACGATTGCTCTTCATTGATAACAACCGGGACCGACAGCCTTTTGCGTACCAGCCACCAGCGGTCATCTATTCAACTACCGACCGCGCCCGTCGTTTATTCACTTTGTGGACAGTCACGATCTGCAAAGTTGCGAATCATTTGATTACAACAATTGATATTAAAGTACTGTATATATTATTCATATTAATTATATCCAGCAGTGATAGCTTAATGGTTAAGATTCCGGCCTCTCACACTGGGATTCCGAGGTTCCAACCCCGCACGCACCTCTGATTTTTCAATGTTATGTGCATATTGAAAATTAATTATCACTTGCTTTAATGGTGAAGGAAAACATCGTGAGGAAACTTCCATACCTGAAACTTCCCTGTAAAGTTCTTGATGGTGTGTGAAATCTACCTATCTGCGTTTGGCCAGCGTGGTGGACAATGGCCTGACCCTTCTCATTCTGAGAGGAGACCCATGCCCAGTAGGGGGACATTAATGGGTTAACGATGATTCATATCCAGTGCTCTAATATCAACTGTAACTTGAATAATGTGATTTTGATAATCACATTATTTATTAATATTCTATGACATACATGATTTTTTATAATTACTAGTTCTAATCAGGCTTTAATAGCATGCGTCGTCGCTATTAACAAATAGTCTAATGAAAGCTAGGACAATAAAATATTTTATTTTAAACCATGTCTGCCAATGTGATTGCAACAAAGTTATTATTTAGAGGTCAGCAGCGCAACTACAAACGCGTCTCCGTGCGTTTGCAGGTACCTGCTGAGTGTCACAGAGTTGCGTGATGCGCTCTATATAAGCGAGAGCCCTCATTACGACACTCGTTTTGATTGGACCTAGGATTAACTGTGTGTTTAGTATTTAAACGTAGTGGTAATTCAACCCGTTCGTTGTCTACGGCTCCTGATTTGGTCTTTCATTCAGAATTTCATTCAGAAATTCGAATATAAGCTACTCGAATAAATATTTGCTTTGATGCTAGTATTAAGCAACTATCGATAAACTAATTTGTCGATTCGAATGATGTCTGTTTTGAATTATTATTCGATTTCTGATAATCTGAATTGTTGCAAGTAATGAAAATATTGAGTTATTGATGAAATTGTATTAGAAATCATTTTCTTTTAAAATAATTTGCTAGTAATGTCTATATTGAACATTAGTGGACCGTATAATATTAGCAGTATTAGCCTCGTGGTATGAATTTGAGCCTCTCATTCATTTTAGCTTCTCATCTGTGGTTCAAATCCCAAGTTGAATCCCAAGTTCCAATTTCAGGTTCGAATCGAGGTCGAAGAAAACAAAGAGACGAAGAAAAATAAATATATATTTTCACTTAATTTCACTCCATTCCTGAGAGATCTTCATGAAGATCTCAGAGGTATGCGAAGTCCATCATCCGTATCTGATCAATTTATAGGACTATAGCTAATCCTATTCTAACCCTCTCCTTCCGAGAAGAGACCTGGGTCCAGCGGTGGGACAATAACGGGTTGAAAGCGGTGATACTGAAATATACTACATTCATTAGAATCTCTCATTGCCTTTCTGTGATATAAAAATATCGTGTTTCGAAGATCCATTACTGTCGCAGTTCGCATAATTGCGAATCGTAGAAATATACTTTTTGCCGGTCCGTGGAAAAACCTTCTATTGTCAAAGTTATTATCATATAATACACCTTTTGTATATTGTTTGAGCCACCTACCATTATTTTCTGTACGGCTCACGGGAAATGCTGTGCGATTATTTTACTCTCACTTGAATTCTATGTACAATTTCTATGTATATATTTATAATCCAAGTGTTTTTGATATAGTATATTTGCGATTTGTTATCAGATACTTAATTTTAGGTTTTTGGCTTTTAAATTTCACGCCAAATATCATCAAGATTACTAATGTGCTACAAATATCAATTATTAAATATACAAATAAACTTTTATCAACAGTTATATAATATGTATAATGCAATTTGTTTAAAAATTTCATTGTCAAGGCGAAGTAACAGTAGCAATTGCATGTATTGTGAAATTTATGTGTAAATATGGTGATTCAAATCACACCCCTGCGTCTGAATAGGACCAAGATTTTTTGCAATAGCGAGAAGCCAGCTAATGAAAGGCTATTGTGACACGAACGGTTGCACTTGGTAGCTTGGTATGGGTATCTTGCATGAATGATAGACACGAGTTATCTTATGACTTTTAGACTTATACCTTAGAGAGAGACACAAAGGAGAGTACAGAAACACCCAGTCATAGAACAAATCTCTGACTAGCCGAGGATCGAATCCGGAACTAATTGTCGTCACACTTTTTATCGTTGTTCCATCTTTAGTCTGATTACATTAGGGCCACCGCCGTATTTATTTCAGTAGAGTAGATCTGCCGTTCCGGTTTCAAGGCTATAGTAAAGTAGCCTTACAATAGAATCCTCAGGGATAGGAACCAAGTAAGAACGCACCTTTAGTAACACTTCGTTTCTATTACTTTCTTTTAAATATAAATATGCTTGCGTTTGACCGCAAACTCACCTAATGGTAAGTTAGATGCGGCCTAGGATGTACCACGCTTGCCTAGAATATGACTATTCGCTGAAACAGTTCCAGCTTAAATATCAGGGAAAATAGGTCTAGGCAAGAGTTCCACTCTTTTGCAGGCTCTAAAAGAAATAATGAAGAAAATCGCTTCAACTTCAAATCAATGGACTATGTACGTGTGGTATGAACTAATGACACATTTGGCGTGTGTTACAGATTTTCCAACTTCTGTTACATAGAACGTGTCAAATTTATTGTCATTAAATCATTTTGTTACCGATTGTAAAAATCCAGAATTCCATTTATGAATGTGCAAATTATGTATTCACGATAAAATTGTTTTGCTGTGCTGGGTGCGTGCTGTGTGACATTGTGGGTGGAATTTATTAAAAAAAAGAAAATAGCGTAAGCTGTTACATCATAATAGTATTGTTTCTTTGCCGGTTCTAGTAATTAAGGTTGTTATATAATTAATAGATACTACTGTCTCTATATATTTTTTATTTATATATATTTACTATTGGCTTTGTCCCTTGCCGTTGCTCTGCGGCCGTCTGTCCGCGGTATTCGGTTTGATTTCGATCGATTTTGACAGTGTTATTACCGTCACTATGAAACATTGTAAATTATTTTGATTATGTATAAAATCTGTGTTATTTTAGCATTGCAATTTGGCTACATGCGAATATTTGAACGCTTTGCTGATATATCAATATGGCACCGCTCACCGGCACGACTTGGGAGGCGGCGCCACTGTCACACCCATTGTCTGCCTTCTGACAGCAGCGTCGATTGCTACTTTATTCTAGTTTGAAGGGTATTGCATGGGAGAGGTACTTGTACAAGGCTTTCCGACTTAGCCCTCCGGAATAGCAACGCAACTGAGGCCGACCTTAAGCACGTCGTCAATGATATTTGCGGTTGAT